>CAJVGC010000001.1:68649626-68861061 GCA_910822075.1 Senecio squalidus | reverse complement strand
TGTACGCATGTTAATGATTCTTAGACTAAATCGACCGGTTTAAAGAAATAGAGAATTGAGAAAAAAAAATCCATAATAATAGATCGAATCTATGGACACATGTTTGGTGTTTGTCCAAACTCAATATAAGCTATTCTCATCCGAACTGAAAAATCACAAACCTAACACACTGAAACAATATAATAATTGGCATGATACAAACACATGATGCGCTTGATAATGTTATATACTTGGACTTAGACTAAACTACGTCACGATTTGATATATTCAAAACCCTAACTAAACATGACTATGTATTATGAAATAAAGAGGGAAAGGTAAACAATTCACGGTATATCAAAAAAGGAAAATAAAAAATAAAAATGTATGAACATTCAGGTTATGGTGTAATAGTGTCCATCTGGTCTATCGGGTTGACTCGACCAAAAATAGATATATACATAAATATAACCGTTTGATTTTGTGGGTTTGAACTGGTTTGTGTACAACTTTAAAAGTAGAAGTCTGACTAGAGAGTAAAATGACTATATTTGGTATTTTTCGACATAAACTTCTCAATGAAGTCTTTATACTCAAACGGTCTTAAAATGTCATTTTTAATTGATGTAATATTTTATTGTAAATCCATAAGTAGTTAATGGATATATATATATATATATATATATATATATATATATATATATATATATATATATATATATATATATATATATATATATATATATATATATATATATATATATAGAGGTGGGTTCATTTAGGAACCATCAATTATTTAGGAACCATTAGGAACCATTTTTAGGCAAGGTGGCAATTTTGTAATTAAGTCAAATCCCCAAATTGGAAATCAATTAAAACCCACTTTAAAATACTAATTAACTTTAAATTAAAATATCTAGAGTATAACTAGGTTTTAGGAAAAACTAAATACACCATTAAAACAAGCATTTAATTATCTTTCCAACGAGCACCCACTTGATATACTTTTGACGACTTTTTTTTTTTTTTTTTTTTAGTGAGTTTCGGTATATACACTAGTGTATATACTAAATATTCACCAGTGTATATACTAATTCAAAAAAAACACATCTAAACCATATACACTATACACTAGTGTATACACTATATTCACTAATGTATACGAATCTTTATATTAATTTCCTTTTAATTGTGAATACGCAATATACAAAAGTGAATATACAATATATATACACAAGTGAATATACAATATACACCAGTGAATACGCAATATACACAAGTGAATATACAATATACACCAGTGAATACCATGTATTCAATAGAGAATACATCTTATACATTAGTGAATATAGTGTATACACTAGTGTATATTGTATAAATACACTAGTGTATAACTATACATTAGTGAATATAGTTTATACACTAGTGTATAAATACACTACTGTAGTGTATAAATACACTAGTGTATAACTATACATTAGTGAATATAGTGTATACACTAGTGTATAGTATATATGGTTCAGATGTGTTTTTTGTGAATTAGTATATACACTGGTGAATATTTAGTATATACACTAGTGTATATACCGAAACTCACTGTAAAAAAAAAAAAAAAAAAAGTCGTCAAAAGTATATCAAGTGGGTGCTCGTTGGAAAGATAATTAAATGCTTGTTCTAATGGTGTATTTAGTTTTTCCTAAAACCTAGTTATACTCTAGATATGTTAATTTAAAGTTAATTAGGATTTTAAAGTGGTTTTAATTGATTTCCAATTTGGCTCTCAATTTTGACTTAATTACAAAATTGCCACCTTGAGTTTAATTACAAAATTGCCACCTTGCCTAAAAATGGTTCCTAATGGTTCCTAAATAATTACATGGTTCTTAAATGAAACCAACTCTATATATATATATATATATATATATATATATATATATATATATATATATATATATTAAATATTTGACACCCATAAAATTTTAGAGGCTTTGAACAGTCGTTCTAAAAAACGGAATGCACACATGCAATCATATTTGATGTATTAGTTATTTATAAAATTAAAAAATAGATAAAATGTATTTTTGAATCAGTTAAACCTCATTCAGTTTTAATAGTTAAACACATTTTTTACCTGTTACCCAATTCATTTGTTGTACAATGGCTTGTTGCCGACTTTATTTATCACTTATATATAACATGAAAATGATTAAGGAAAAAAAAAAAGACAAATCTCCAAATAATAAGCTTAAATAATTATGGTCTAAAAGTGAGATTTGATATGCGAAAGTGTAGTTGTTCCCTAACTAACAAACTATAATTTAATTTCATTAAAAAGGGGGTCAACATAAGTTTTCGGATTAAGACGAAAACCATGTCCCCTAATCATAAGAAAACATGATAAAGACAATCATCCATACTTTGCTAATTCATGCTCAATCACCAATTATGAAGACCCTCTACCTGATTACTCATATATCTTAGAAAAAAATAGTAACCAAGTTACTATGATCTATTAGTTACATAGAGTTACATCGTTTTCGTTTAACTTTCGTCAAATTAATTGATGTACATGTTGGACTAGGACGTAACAACAAGAGGGTCATTATCGAGTAGGGATCGTGTTGATCATATTATATGTAACTGATTATTTGCTAAGTAATATGAATGACATGATGTATGTCATATTATAAATTGTACAAATATCGACATACTGATTAACATTTTTAGTTTGTTAACATATGAAATGGAACACAATATTGGTACTAATTCCATCTATTTTATTGGGTTTTTATTTTTTTTTTCTATAAATACAAATATTTTCAACACCATTACAATAATTTTTATATTGACTTTTACGAAACTTAAATCCACAATCATTAGTAGATTAATCAAGGGTTTTAAAAAGAAATTAGAATACCATGTTGTATTCATTAAACTTTCGAGAGTTTTTGATAACAAACGCCTTCAGGATTGTGTGGTTCAGACATACAATTTTCAATGCGTGTCTGAATCAATAAACATAATCCATAATCTTTGTGACTGTAGTTATCAATACTCTAAAGTTTATCCACTTTTTATTAGGAAAAATCCAGAATTACAACACAAATCAAGTGTTTTTTTGTCTATTTAGTGAAAATATAATTTAATACTTATGCATGTTCAGAAAAAGAAATTAAAATACCATGTTGTATTTATTAAAGTTTCAAGAGTTTTTAATTACAAACGTTTTCAGGAATATGGTTAAAAACTTTAAACATGAATTATCAAGTTGTGATTTATCATTGATCGTTCCTGCATTTAGGGTAAACATCCCCAAAATTTTCAAATATACAACTTTCCTTTGAATGTCTGAATCAAGAATCTACGACTTTTGAGACTGTGATTATCAATACTCTACCATCCAATTTTTATTAGGAAAAACAGGAAGAAAGTTGCATTTTCTCTCTGTTTGTATATACAAAATCCAAAATTCTGTTTAATATGTTTCATTATCTTTGTTAAAAGTAGACCACATTGCATATCCAATGGGACCATGATTAACAAAATTGGGCTTTCTTGTTCCCTTTTTTTTTTTTGGGCTGATTGTAAGGAATTCTTTTGCATAAAGGCAAAAATAATTAGAAATGGAGTATATAAAATTCTTTTATTTAGTATTTACCAAGTAGGTACCATTATTTTTTTCTTTTTCTTGTACGCAACTTTTGTTTATTTGTTTAAGGGTTACGGTTGGGCGAGGTGTGCAACTGTACATGGTTTCCGATTGTTTGGGGTCTCAAAGTTTATCTCCAATACTAGTAAGTAGAATATAAGTTTTTGTACCTTGCTAGTTTTTAAGTTAAATTAGTTAAGCAACGTGATAACTCGGTCACAAATACCAAAATCATTAGTTTTATTAACTCTAAATTCAAACTAAACTAAGTCAATGCGAACGAATCTGATTTACCTGAACTATATTACACGCGATTAGGTCCAATGCCTAAAAGTGTGTAGTCAAGTAAAGAGTATTTCGAGTTTAAAAATTAAACTAGATTTTACACTCATTAATTCACACTCGTGTAATAAATAAAATCCGTTTATTATTAAACAAAAACAAAATTATAGAACATGTCTCTTTTTTTTTTTTGTCAACATTAACTTTTTTTTTTTCCGGTTATAGATATTTATTTTTTTTTAGAAAAGAAAAGTTCAAAGAGAGAAATTAAAAAAAAATCGTTTTTCTTTTATTATAAAAGTTTAATATTTAGATAATTTAAGATGTAAAGTAATTTTCTCAAGCTATGTTATTAAAAAAAATATTAAAAGTGAAGAGTTAAAATTGTATTTAAAATAGCGTAACTAAAATAAAAATAGCTAATGATGATGTTATATAAAATCATTATTTTGATCTAAGGGTTTAAAATTAATCTCAAAACTCATATTATTTCTCTTAATTTGTCAAGTGACTTTTAATGCATCTCTTTTAATATATATTATAGAAGAATATAGATTTCTCATTATTGCTACGGTATAGAACAAAATGAGTCATTTAGCATCTGTGTTGGGTTTAATAATATTGCAATTATTCTTTGGTGAAGCTGATACAAGTTTATCGTTATCATTTAAAAGTTTTTTGTTCGATAGAATTTTAAATTGACAATTATTTCCGAATATACCAAATTAAATAGAAAAGTGAACAAGACGGGTGGAGTAATCGAAACACAAAATCGATCAAAGAAATTGATCAATCCCACTATCACAATGTGTATATATCATCAACTTCAAACGCTTTATTACTGAGAGGATTGTCCTCTTTAAATATTCATACACGAGCGAACTTGAAAAGATTATATATGTGCTAGCAACAAAGATCTTCAATTGTCTAGATCTATAACCTTTTTTTATTTTATTTTTCTTATCTCTATGTATTAAGAAAATAATATACGTATTAGTTACTACGAAAAACTTCTTCGGAATAATAAGTAGATCATTTTAGTTCACATTATGAATTTTGCAGAAAAGTTATTGTTATTATTTGTTTTTTTATTTTGTTTTTCACCGTTTGTATTTGTTCGAATCGTCTAAAGTTTATTTTAAAAAATTATTTTTATAATTTAAATATATGATGTTGTTAAGTTTTAATCTCATATTTATTTAACAAAACCAATTTCTTTGCCTAAATTATGTGGATTATTTATTTTATATTATTTTTTACAAAAAAAAAGTTATTTAAATCCAAACATATGAATTAAGTCAATTCTCAAACTCAAACTCATGATATTTGATCTATATCTTGACATCAATGAAACGAGAAAACATTCTAACTATTTAGCTTAAACTTGAATAGATTACTGTTCGAACATAGATTGTCAAACACAAAGATTAGGTGATTTCAACCTTCGATCTCCTGTGATGATCACAGTGCAAACCCAACAAGGATGAGAGTGAGAGTATATGAACTCTGCGTTTAAGGTTTTGTGAGTATGTGTTGAGATGAGATGAAAAAGTCAGATCGATAATGATTTGGACCATGTATTTATATGGCCAATGTCAAGTATATGGAACGTTGTCCATTAATGATGATCATGAATACTTGAACGGTCTTAATCATTAATCACCAGTATGTAACGCCTTACTATTATGACGACAATAAAGCAGTCACAGACGCTGACAACTTGGACAGGCGGTGACAGCTTGACAGGCGCCCTAAAATGACAAGCGTTGACACTTTGACAGCCGCTCACAACCTGGACAGGCCGCTGACGACCTGGACAGGCGCTGACGACCTGGACAGTCGTTGACAACTGGATAATCGTTGACAACTTTGACAGGCGTTGACAACTTGACATATACATAGGTAGTCCTTACTAACCTCATCAATTACCATATGAAAAACAAAACTCATATGTTCACCATTCGATTATTACAATGTGCATTCATCTTCAATACATGGACACGGGTTTCTCGTTTGGATCTATGTAAGATACACGACTTAAATAATCACCAAAAGGGATGTATTTCGCGATCATTTCATCTCCTCAAATTCCATTACCTACAAAGTTCAAACACAAAGGTTACTCAGTCGATATTGGTGTTTATAGTGCGACGATATTATGATTATGTGTAACATGCATAAGGATCAATTTAACTTTTGTGGTAAAAAAAATGATGTTTTTGGAAATCAACTTTAGGTAAATAAATATCTGATATCAGTAGAAAATAAGGATACTATATGTAAACTGAAAAGAAGAAAAACATAATTTGAAACAAGAGATGAAGAAAAAGTACCACTGCGCAATTCGGGCATAGTTCGCTTATATTTTGCCACTCAAAAATACAACTAAGATGCCAATGGTGGTTACACTTGGTTGTAATCCTCGGGTTTTCACTGTCATATTCTGCAACAAAATACGATTGAATGTATAAATAGATAATCCTAGTCTCAAATAACGCCCCGTTTCTACATTAAAAGGGCTGTGTAATAGAAATTCGTACTATATACTCAAGAATATCATGGTGTATCTCCTTTTATGTGAAGTAGAGTAACATAAATAAATAAATAAATTTACCTTCAAGGCATATAGCACACTCGTCATCTCTTGATAATGCATAATCGCCTAATAAAATAGATTTATAAGTGATCAATGTTTTACTTTTAAGAACAGGTTCTGGTTCTGGTTTGGTTTCCAGTTTTGGTTCTGGTACTACTTGCACTTGTGAATGATTCACAAAATCTTTCTGATCCCTTGCTTCCGTTGCTACTACTGTTTGAATACGATTGTCACGCTAAAGAAAATAACAATCAGGAGTCGAAGTTAGTCAAAAGAACAATTTGATTTTCTGTTAATAACGGAGATAATGTCAAGTACTAGTACTTTACGCTTAAACTTTAAGGATCAAAATATGCTTTAAGAACCTAACTTAATTAGAAGTAACACATTGATAACATATACACTTGTCTTTTGAGAGTCTAACTAACTACTTTTAAGCATTACATTCAAAAAAAAGTTTTCAAAGTACACGAAACCTTTCAGAACTTAACTCGATAACTGAAATTAACTTCGAAAGTAAAAATTTGCATACTGTGTTTGAAACTCATTATCTGATTATTTCGTCTTCAAACCATGTATAGGCAGTTTTAAGTGTTTGAATAAAGCAAACTATCTTCTAATGTTCTAATGATAAATAACCTAATTAGGCAACAAATAACACTTAATTCATGCAAGATGCAACACCATATAACAATAAATCGTACCGTATTTTTGATCTCTTGTATGATCAAACCAAAATCGACGGGAGCACTTAATTCGTTAGTGGCATTCAACCCTTGAATTTCTTCATGATCATTAGATTGACCATAATTCTCATCATCCGGTCCACCGAAACAACAAAGCAAGAGTCCCATGAGTCTTTGCAGTTTCGTTAACCTAAAACTATGAAAGAATATATGATTCAAGTTAACTTGAGGGTTTTAGACAATAAACCCACCAATAATACTTGTCGAATGTGATATAAAAAAACACAAAAATACAACATCATAGTTTAATAACAAAAAACATAACATATTATATATATATATATATATATATATATATATATATATATATATATATATATATATATATATATATATATATATATATATATATACCTGGGTTTTTGTAAGCTAATTAAACCCTAACACAAAGTGTTGACGAACATACGATGAAACAAGGACTGGTTTTGGGGAGGGAATTTGAATAAGATTAGGACTCGAATTGATAATTATATTTGGAAATTAATTGCTATATTGAATTAATATATTTTACATTAATTATTGGTATTTGGTTTTAGTACACCTATAAAATAAAATAAGGCATGGTTTTTTATCTAAAGTTAATTTGTATGTTTTTCTACCGTGTGATGTAGTTATTTATAGAATTGTTTTTACTCTATATATGGTATGTATTAAAATATAGAAACGAAAATACTTTTATTAGTAAAACCTTCTTAAACTTGCAACATATATGAAATGAAATTAGCTTTACAAATTGAGTTTTATTTATCCGACTAAGTTGTGTTTATAAATGGGCTTGAGCAGCCCACAAGTTGGAAACAAAATCATAAAAGATCAAAACTTCTAAATCTACAACCTATTCTTTCTTATGTTGAAGAAGGATTGGGTTGGTTCGTTTTTGGCTATAAGTTAAACTTATACCGAAAGATCGGTTCTTCAGTTTAGTGAAACAAATGTTGTTTTTGTGTTTTTTTCATTAATCATCGATTTTATAGTTGATTTCCGTTTAAAAGTGTAAAGTGACAATTTGAAGGGATTGTGAGATAACCTATTCAAAATGTTGTTTTAACTTGGGGTTAATGGTTTAAAGTTGTTTTTATTGATTTGTTACATTTAGTTGATGAAAATATGTAATTATAATGTCTCGTTTGGTTCACAGAATCTGATTGAATTGGCCGAAATTGGAATTTTGACTTTCATTTGCATCATGTTTGGTTGGAGATCAGATGAAACTGGAATCTAAATAATTTTTAACTGATTTCCTTATTTGTGAAATACATAATTCCTTCCTGTTTGTAAAGAAATTCAAAATTTCCTCACACTTTTGAATTCAAACCAGTTTATTAAAACGTTTTTCAACAAACCTTATCATTATAATACAACTGCTATATGAAAGGTTGTTAAGATCGAAATACTACGTATGATCGCTTTTATGTCCGTCATATCAAAATCGTAAGATCGGACCGATATCGTAAGTTCATACCAAAATAAGTTCTTATCATATTAATATAATCTATAATTCACATCGATTACTAATAATATGCCCAAATCTATTACTTTATATTTAAACTTGATGAAACTTGTGTATAAAATTCATACAAATATAGATTATAATAAGTAAATTTTAATACAATTTTACATGTGTTAGTTGATTTAAATAAAACTTTGAAGTGTTGTAACATGTTAGACTATTTCCCTTTTAGTTTATTTTAACCAAATTAATTTATTTATAATTTTATCAGATTGTATAAATACTTTATGATCTTAAGATCAAGATCAATATTAAGATCCTATTCTTTTCATAAAACATTTGCAGTATCATAACGTTTTTGACAAACAAGATCGTAAAATCGTAGAATCTCAAGATGAATATCGGGATTTTAACAACCTTATATGTATTTTTCCTCTCATCGTCATCAATGTCATATTTATCATATACTAGACAGTTTTACCATACTTCAAATTTTCGATAAAACGAAAGTGAGATCATAGATATATACCTTTTTAATACAATTCTATAATTTGTTTCTTCTCGACTTGAACCACTATAAATAACTATGTATTTATTTTGCTTAATTTTCTTTATTTCTTTGTACATTATTTTATAATTTTACTTCCAAGAAATGAAAAGGCGTAATTATAAACTTTTCGTTATCTATATTTACATTATTTTAAATTTTATAAGTATTTATATTATCAATTTAAAAATATATAATGATTTGAATATTTAAAAAGAAATGAAACGAAGTAATTATGTCGTTTATCACTGGAAAAATTCGATTAATTTGTAAGATTTACAAATCAAACTGAATTATGAAAATGGATGAAAAAACAGAATTTCGTTAAATTCTATCATCCAAAAAAGACAACTTTTCACTTCAAATTCCGATTTCTTCAAATTTTAATTCCTTTAAAAATATTTTGCAATCAAATAGGCCCTAACGGTTTTGTTTAGATAGTAATTTATACAATGTTTGAGTTGTTAGATAGAGTAAAAACGACATTGTTTCGGTGCTTCCGTACAATCCGAAGCATATCATGAATGTTGACATTGAAACATTCCTTTTACCTTCCATATAGACTTACGAACTCAAGAACTCTGAGATTGAGAATAGGTCATGGAAGTGATATAAGATCGGATGTGGGATGCTCTACCAATTGAAGACGGTTCTCTGAATATCTTTTTGCTATGCAACATTCAATGGATAAGTTTTACTTGGTTTCTTGATGATCGTTTTTCAATGGCTTATGTCGAGTTCAAATCAATACCATGTCGATCAAGATTGATCAGAGTTGAGAGTATACAAAAGGCATTCGTCCATGACGGAGAGTTGACTGTAATTGGGATCGACTTAATTTATTGAATTTTCCTACCTCTGGAACAACTACATCAAAATGAACTTATTAACGAGCCATGATTAAATGGCAAATACTTTCGACCATAAATGTTCTTGTTGGATCAATGATGCCTTCCCCTTGAATTTATCTACTTTATGTTGTTTTATCAATTTATCTTACTCATAATTATAATTTTAAATAGACAAAAAAAAAAAAAAAATCCCGACTCGGCCTATGCTCTCTATACCATTTTTAGGGCATGTTCAACTATATTAGAGTTGTTATTTACATAAACTAACATTAGAGTTGTTATTTACGTAAACTAACAATAAAAACGAAAGAAATCTCGAAAACTCATATTGAAGTACACATTAAAAAAAAGAAGATTGCGAGCCTGCGAGGTGATGGTGAAGTCCGATAGTATGTGAAGGAAACTTGTAATTCAACGAGAATAATAGAAAATTCAGTGCAAATTAAGCCATTAAACCTATAACGGATGGTATCCTAGCGGTAAAAGTTTCGTCTCTAAATGTGAAAAAACCTGGAGCTTCCAAGTTCAAATCCTATGAGAAAATATATGTCCCCTTGTGGGTACGAAGGCTCACCTGTAACGACTCTGGATTACCCGCGAAACGGGTGGTCACCCTGACATTAGTCGGCTCGTAAAGCGGGTCGAAAACCTATGTTTTAATAAGAGAAAAACATGATTTGGCCTAGAAAAAGCCGGTGTTAGAGACCAAAAATAAAACGCAACACGAATTAAAATGAATGGGCTATTTGGGCTTCCAAATTATCGACCGAACTAAAAAACGTATATTGTCGGGCCGAAAATAAGATTGACTTGGCGAAAATCTGTACAAACAAGCGTATACCAAGGTCGAGGTCGACATGTTGGCAATTGAGTGTTGGTTTCTGGCTAAAATAAAAATTGATTTTTTGTCCCACATTAGCGGATGAAACAAAAGGTGGGCTAGTCCTTTGCTTATAAAATGAGGCAAAGATCTTAGTTTTAAATTGCACCAAAATCAATTTACATCTTAAGTATTTGATTTTTTCTTTTTCTCTTTGTTTTAAACGGTTTAAGGTGTGAGTCAAATCTTTGGATGGTGTTAAGGTTGGTTGAAGGGTGAGTTAAGAAAATAGTTCATGTGATTATAATAATTTTTCATATAATGAAATCTTTTCTCGAGACCCGTGGTGTTTTTTTTTTCTTTTCTTTTGATGATGATGATGATGATTTGGAGTTTTTACGTATATTCTCATGTTTTAATTTCTTCATTTTTTTTATCGGGTGGGTTGTCGGGAATCTCTTAGACCATTTTTTCCAGAAATTGATGATCATGTTCGGTGTCGAGCCATATGACGAATAACAGGGCGACATCAAGACCAAGGACCATAACAAGAGTCGGTTACATAAACATCGCATAAACAGCTACACAAACGGAACAAGATAAGTGATGACATGCAAGACAAATGAAATAATGATAAAAGCTCTATAAATTGTTGTGATTGATCCAAAGTTGGATGCAAAAAAGGTATTAAATCTCACACCCCGCCTATAGGTGGCGACTACTAATACACAAATTCCATTATAAGTATATACTTGTGAAAGTATTGAAACTACATGACTGGTATACAAATTTATACCATAGGTTAGGAGACACTTTTTAATAGCCCTTTCTTTAATATGATTACATCATTGATTTTTAAATAAAATGTATAACGTAATACTAAAAAATGTGTAGGTCCGTCCATGACAATCACTTTTACTATTGTCAGTCGAAGTCGCCTTTCGTAAACCTACAACCAAAGGTTTGTTCTTGAATATTACCTTCGAAATCGTTTACACCTCTCTTAGTTTCAGAATGCTATACAAAGTAGTAATTATCCATTGATCAAGAACCCTCCAAATATGTTCATATAAATTGTTTCTATTCATATGTAACATCATAATTTTTATCTTTTTATTATTCCTTTATACATTAAAAAACCAAAATATATCACTTATTTATTTGATTCATATTCACCACCTTTTTTTTTCATGTATAAATTCTTGAAAATAACAAGTTCTTAAGGGTGTAGAGTAAATACTCAACTAATAACCAAGGGACTAATTTTGTATTTACACCAAACTTCCCTTATAAAGTAGTAAGGTTTGTGTCATAAATCCATCAAAACCTAAACACTCGACAACTAAAGATGTCTACGACCCCACTCCAAGTAAAACTCCGAGGAATCTTTGTCTCCGACAACTTCCCAGATAACTTAACCAATCCCGCCGGCGACATCGTTGCTGACGTCATATCTACCGTCCCAAACTTCGTCCACTATCTCATTACTTTATTCAATAACAAATTCCCACCAGAAAGCCGTGAAGATATAATCCACCGGCTTTTCTCCGGTGCCACACCATATCTCATTGTTGTGGCTGTTTTGATCACTTGGTGCTGCTGCGGGAGCTGCTTGTATTCGTGTATATATGGTATTGTGAGCGGCTTTTTCAATGCTGTGTTGTCGGTGTTCAGGTGTGTTCGTAGATGTTTATGTTGTGGTGGAAGATCAGCTACGAGGATGATGATAGGACCTGGGAGACCGTCGACGAGGATATCTAGATCGGCGTTTGAAGGTGACCCGTGGACAACCTAATAATTTTTGTTACTAATTAAGTCTAACGTTGTTTTTTTTTTCTCGTACAATAGTTTCCTCTTGTGGTGTGATACCCATGGATATCAAATAAATGTGTGATTTATTTCGTGTTTCGTGTTATAAGAAGTTATCAGGATCATTTTCGATTAGCTTGGTTGTATATTCTAAAAATATTTTAGAAATTGCACAACAAAAATGATGTTGGGCTTCATTTTTTCTTTCGTGTGCTTATTTGAAAATTCTGAATATGATCGGTTTATATCTTTAATTCATGCAAGTTCAGATGAAAGAAAACATACATCCAGCTACCAAAGTAGAAATTCATCTGCTTTTACGGGTTTAGTCACTCATAGGTAATTTTCGATAGACTTTGTCAATATTAGAACGAATTTTGGAAGATTTTTGCTTATCTTATTAGTATTTGTCATTAAACATTGATATATATTACTAGTAGAACATTTGGATAAGTAGGCTTTTAATTTAGGACATTAACCATTTCGATTATGTGAATTTCACAAAAGATCGTCATAATCGGTTTCAATCACAACATGCGAAGAAACTCAATAACACAAAATTTTGTTTTCTAAATCTAATGTTTTTGATTATACGTTATAATATACCAACATGTAACTCTGTTCTATATCGACACTACCAGATGAAAAATACAAAGGTTGGATGAAAAATGTAATGTACTCATGATAATAAGGATCAAAACTCGAAAGTAACTTCAGTTCTAATGTAACTATGTAAGTGCAAATGTACTATTGATGCTTATTTTTTAAAGAGAAGTTATTCAATAATATGACAATGTCGCACCAATTTTGACTTTTGCTTTAGGAAAAGTTTATAGTCTTCGTTAATAATCATTTCATAGCAACCATTTGCATTAAAAAAAATATACCTACACTACCGGTTAACTAGATAGGGTCCATGGCGTGTATCAATCAAGTCTAATCTAAGCCTAGTGTTCTATTTCTTTTATTGTACCGCGATTTTTTTCAATTCTCTTATTTATTGTGCGTTACTGATTATTGATGATTTTATATGTTTGTATACTCTTTATTGGTTTATTTAGTCGGGTTTCATTTATTGTTTTATCTTTCGTGACGGAAGCATTTTAGATACCTAAATGTCTTGTAGATACTATACTCTTAAGATAAGTTAGGGTGTTTATACCTTCGATTATTTAAATAAAATTAACATTAAAAAAATATTACAAAGTTAGTCCTTTAACGAGAACTAACGTTAAATATATTACAAAGTTAGTCATTTAACTAGGGGTGTTCGTTCGGTCGGGTTTCGGGTTAACGGGGTTATTCGGTTTGGATTATTCGGTTTTTTGCCAACTAATAATCCATCCAAAACCAAACCGAATATAGTGACACCCAAACCAAACCATCCAAATAAGGGTTCGGTTTATTTGGTCGGGTTTTGGATCATCCAAATTAAAGTATTTTGAAATTTTTATATAGTTTTATTCGAATAATTATATTATCCGGATGCAAATTTAAACCATTAGCAATTCATATTAGACTAATTGGATAAATATATGTATATAGATTTGGAGTTTGACTATTAGAATATCATTTATATTATTTGGATTAGGTAACTAGAAATGTTTTTCTGATAAGAAAATGATTATTCGGTTTTCGGGTGGGGGCCAATTAAAGATGCACAAAACCAAAACCGAACCATTAAACTAATACATTATTCGGTTTCACCCAAAACTCAAACCAAATCCAAATAATCCAATCCAAATAATCCAAACGATAATTGGACTGGTTGGATTATTCGGTTAATCCAAATAATGAACACCCCTACATTTAACGAGGTTAATGTTAAGTTTATTACAAATTCAGTCCTTTTAAAGGAAAGTTAACGAAAGTTTTGGTCCATAACGGACTGCGACGCAGTCATGCTTCGGTCACAAAAAGTTAAAAACGTCATTTTTCATCATTTAGAGATCCACAACATTACTTTTCAAGTGATTTGAACAGGAATCTTCGCTAAATGGGTGGATTTGACTACATTTTGGATCTAACCCCATTTCTAAACATCCATCATACTACTTTGCATACTCTACATCTCCATTCTTTCATTTCCTTTTCATTTCACTCTCATTTCAAAACCAAACTCTCTAAATTTCTTTCAATTTTCAGAAATTTTGTGATTTTATAATCACATAATAGAGTGAGTTTCGTATTATAAGAAGATTATACATCATATACATCATCATATCCTTGATTCTCCTTTCTTTTGGTAAGTAATTCAAACTCAAATCTTCATCTTTTAATATCTTTTTCTTCCTTGTTTTTGTTAGAGATTTCTAACATAACTTTTGGTACTTTACAAGGTTCATATTCCACCATCATATTACACTTTCGGACTTAGAGCTTACCATCATGGAGGCTTCTTCTTCTTAAAGTTTGGTAAGCAAAACTTACTCTAATTCTTAACCAATTTTTTATTCTAAAGCTCATATACTACTAAGTGTGTGTTTATGTGTGTCTGGAGCCGAATACTCACCACCACCATTTTGAAGCTCATTCTCGGACTTATATTCCGTTCTCAATTTTCCGACGATTTTTAGTTGATTTTGCGTTGGTCTTCGGTACTCTCTAATTAATCCCTAATTCTCTTTACGTTTTTTAAATATTCACTTAATTCGTTTAAGTATTATATAAAAAGATGAATATGGATAATTTTTGGAAGAAAACATAAGATGTGAACATATTAAACGTTTTACCATCATATTGTAGGTTATTAGTGGATAATAACATGAAAATTGTATAAAAATGAAAGTAACCTTACAAATTATAAGTAATTATGTGTTATTCGTGAATTACTCAGAAAGTTGTTTATTTTGGACTCTTAGACTATTTTGTACAATTTTGGGACTAATTGGACTTAAGTATTCATATTATTGTTATTTAAACTCAAATTAGTACTAATACTTATTAATATGTAAAACTTACACATTTAGTAATATCACTAATATTATGTAAAAATTTACATACTTACTATATGTACAAACCTATATATATATATATATATATATATATATATATATATATATATATATATATATATATATATATATATATATATAAAGTATAAATATGGACTTATTTACATAATTATATAATATAACATTCTGGACACATTATTTATTTATAATAAGATTTAATATAAGCATTAACAATAGTTAAAAGGTATTAATGAAAGTAAAAAATAGGTGTTTGGCACACTGCGCTGCATTGGTGATCACTGCGCCACAATAAAGCTGCAGTACGTATTTTCCCCGGTTTTGCCATCTAAATCCTATATATTTGAACAAACATAAATATACATACATATATTATTATACATAAAGTAATATATATTGACAAATAAACGTTTTGGACTTAAAACGTAATCGCAATCACAAATATTATAGTTATTATTATGATATTCGTTAAACGTATATATTTTCGATAAATATATTTTTCTCAAAAATGCGATCATAATCTCAAATTCTAATAATAAATTATAACCTTTCGTTAAAACATATATAAAAATTGTTTTCAAACTATTCTACTCAAAATACTTAAATTCTTCAAATGTCGAATGTTGACTTTTCAGTTAACTTTGACTCCCCTTCGTGAACGTCAACTTTGACTAAAATCATTTATCACATAACGTTGATTTTAGCAAACTTCGTCTAAACTTTGGTGTGACAACCGCGAATTTCAAGGTATATTCTCGTCATTATTCTATTTATCATGTTATTTTCGATGTTCGTTTTGACCCTATTACTTATTATTTTGTTTAATTGCGTTGATCACGTATTTGTATTTATTTATATACGTTTCGTCTTATATTTTTTACGTTTTGTCAGGTTAGTTAAATTATTCGGTTTTCGCGCCGAAAACGTATTTAGACCTAAGTGTCTTGTAGAAATAAGTATGCTCGTAAGTTAGTTAGGGTATTTATGCCTTTAATTATAAGAATAATATTAACGTTCATATACTTTTCTAAGTTAGTCCTCTAACTTAAATTCTATTACAAAGTTGGTCCTTTAACGGGACTTAGCGGCAAAATATTACAAAATCAGTCCTTTTAACGAAAGACTTTTTGAAAAGTCAAGGACTGCGTCGCAGTCTCCTATGACTGCGACGCAGTCATGTTCAGATATGGCCAAAAGGGTTGGTCACTTTCACAAGATTTTGGACCACACCCACACCAATCTCGAGCCATACATCCTTTCCCTGTCTTTTTTGCCTTTAGCCCACATATTTTGGATATCACTTTCACTCCATTCTTTCCCTTTCATTTGTTTTCAAACAAAACACATACAACTTCTCTTCAAGAATTTTCTCTTTCAAATTTCTCTCAACAACCACAAACGATTTATAGTAAATTCAGCCACAAAAACACCATTTTCGTCAAGGTTTTTCATCATCAAGTCAAGGCTTTATCTCGTGTTCATTCTCCATTTCGTTTTCCTCCATTTCAATATGTTTTCCCCATTTTTATTCTTAAACCTTCTTTATTTTTCACAAGCTTTCTGTTATTTTTGGTTAGAAAACATAAACATATACTTATATTAAAGAAAACACTAATTTACAACAAGTTTTATTATAAAATTTATCATTTTCGTTATTTAAAATTATCACATATAAAAATGTTGTTTTCACACTCTAAACACCTAAAATATAGAAGAAAACAACTATAAAATACATTCTAAACATAAGGAGTAAATTTCTATCGAAAATATTGGCTAAAACACTCGGAAACGTGAAGTTAACAAGAGCCTGTTGCGCCGCAACGGGGCTAACGAAACAACAAATGGCTCAGCGTAACAAAGCTACTGCGCCGCAGCGGGCGCCCATACCCTTATTCTTGTTTTTTCGTTACTTATACACCGAAACAAGCCACCGTAACACTTCAACGCTGCAAGGTTGCGTAACAACATCAAATTTGCGCACCACCTTGTTGGCGCAACAACCCTCACCGAAAAAAACTTTCGTAACAAGCCTCCGTAACATAAAATATTGCGTAACAAGTCTCTAGCGAAACAAGCCACTACCTCGCAGCGGGCTATTTTACCGTAACAATTATTGCTTGAGCAACACTCCAACTACCGTAACACTATTCCTTACGAAACAAGGGTCAGTAACAAACCCTATAATTGGCGAACAACTCCTTAGTTGCGCTACATTGAACAACCTAACATCCATTTTGCGAAACAACCCTTATAACGCAACAATTTTTGGCTCAACAACAGATAAGCAGGGCAACAAACAACTTTCTCTCGTATTCTCGTCCTAGTTTTCGTTGTCTAATCCTTTACTCTTACTCAAACCTATTTAAACATACTAAATATTATATTTAAGTTAATATACTTTATCAAATATACGTTTCGAACTCGACACGTGACAACAATCTCGAATATGACATCTATTAACACGGTTTTGATGAAAACGTTTAATCTTTCGATAAAACGTACATTTCTCCAATAGTCGACCGTAATTACAAACTCTTTTGTAAATAAAGTATAAAGTTGTCGTATGACACGACTTATGTTATACTATATTCAAATTACTACTTTTTGAACGATAATATTAATATAACACATAAAGTTAATCGTGTAAGGCAACCATACTAGACTAGAGATACCTAGACTCATTTATTGTATCTTATGCTAGGACACTTAAGCGTTGGAGGATCGTTTGCTTGATTATCGTACCCGACTTGCTTTTGCTTAACAATGATTTATACGTTGCACCTTTTACCGTTTTTAATATTTATTCGGGCATGTTAAGCGTTTGTCAAACGTTTATACTTATGTATCTTGATTAGGCTGGTAGATTATGTGCCTTTAGATTTAAGTGTCCCTTTACTTATATGGCTTTGGTGGTAGTATAAGTCCCTCACTGTAAACATGTTAACTCTTTTAGAGCCACCGGTGCGTATATATAGATCTATAAGGGTTTTACAAACCCTCATCTTTGTTATGTTATTCTGACCTTTGTGCGGTCCCTAGGGGTAGATGTTATGACCGGTTTATTCGTGACATTGCTTTAGTTTGACACACTAAGGTAGAGGGTTTTGGTTGCCTTTTGATGTAAGGTTCAGGTGCAAACGATATCTAGGGCTATACATAGATCTTACTAGACTTCCTGATTCAAGATATATATTATTACTGTGGTCTTTATCATTTTTATTACTGATTTTATTGGGTCAAAGCTTCTTAACTTTTATACTTACGTGTTTTTATGAAAATTCGTACACCTCGGGTTTCCGCCTGAGGGGGGTGTGACATTTGGTATCAGTATTCGATTTTCTATTCGTCATTATTGACTCGAATTATCGATATCTTCTAGTAGTCATTATTGACTCGAAATATCGTTATCTTTTATTTGTCATTATTGACTTGAACTATCGATATTTTCCAGTGATCATTATTGACTCGAAATATCGGTATCTTCTACTCGTCACTTTGACTCAAAATATCGCTATCGTTTATTCGTCATTATTGAAATGAACTACCGATATCTTCTAGTAGTCACTATTGTCTCGAAATATGGTTATCTTCTACTCGTCACTTTGACTAGAAATATTATTTCTTTGGAAACTTTTGAATATAATATATATAATATAACGTTAATTGGAAGGCTAAATTGGACTAGACTTGATCTTAGAGGTACATAGATTTATTTGATGTTTAAAGTTAAGTATAAGTCCACTCGTGAAATTGAGAGATATAAGGCTAGGCTTGTTTCTAAGGGTTATAGTCAAAAGGAAGGAATTGATTTTGAGAGAACCGTTTCTCATGTTGTTAAGATGGTTACTATAAGATGCTTAATTACTATTGTTGTGAGTAATAATTAGTCTTTATATCAGTTAGACATCAATAATGCGTTTCTGTATGGTGAACTTGATGAAGATATGTATATGTCTTTACCTGAAGGTTTTTTTTTGATAAAAATGATAACATAGTTTGTAAGTTAAAAAAATATTTCCATGGTCTTAAACAAGCTCCTAGAAAGTGGAACGAAAAACTCACTTCTAGTTTGCTTGAGTATGGATTTATTCAAGCAAATCTTACTATTCTTTGTATACTTTGAATAAGGATAATGTGTTTGTTATGTTACTTGTCTATGTTGATGATATCATTTTAATTGGTAATTCTAACACTGAGATTAATGCTATAAAACAGTTTTTAAATACCAAATTTATAATAAAAGATTTAGGAAAATTGAAATATTTCCTTGGTATTGAATTGTTTGAAACTAACAAAGGTGTGTGTTTGTCTCAAAAAAAGTATTGTTTGGATTTAATTGATGAGTTTGGGTTACTTGGTAGCAAACTTGTTAGTACTCCTCTTGAAGCTAATATCTCTATATTGGTTGATAAAGTGGAAAACAAAAGGGTCATGTGTTAATTAATGTTTTTGTCTATCAAAAGTTAATTGGTAATTTAATTTACCTAACTTTAACTAGGCCTGACATTAGTTTTGTTGTTCAATCAAATAGGCCCTAACGGTTTTGGTTAGGTAGTAATTTATACAATGTTTGAGTTGTTGGATAGAGTAAAAACGACATTGTTTCGGTGCTTCCGTACAATCCGAAGCATATCATGAATGTTGACATTGAAACATTCCTTTTATCTTCCATATAGACTTACGAACTCATGAACTCTGAGATTAAGAATAGGTCATGGAAGTGACATAATATCGGATGTGGGATGCTCTACCAATTGAACACGGTTCTCTGAATATCTTTTTGCTATGCAACATTCAATGGATAAGTTTTAATTGGTTTCTTGATGAGCGTTTTTCAATGGCTTATGTCGAGTTCAAATCAATACCATGTCGGTCAAGATTGATCAGAGTTGAGAGTATACATAAGGCATTTGTCCATGAACGAAAGTTGACTGAAATTGGGATTGACTTAATTTATTGAATTTTTCTGTCTCTGGAACAACTACATCAAAATTAACTGATTAATGAGTCATGATTAAATGACAAATACTTTCGACCATAAATGTTCTTTTTGATCAATGATGCCTTCCCATTGAATTTATCTGCTTTATCTTGTTTTATCAATTTATCTTACTTATAATTATAATTTTAAATAGACACCAAACACATAAAAAAAAATCCTACTCGGCCTATGCTCTCTATACCATTTTTAGGGCATGTTCAACTATATTAGCGTTGTTATTTACATAAACTAACATTAGAGTTGTTATTTACGTAAACTAACAATAACAGCGAAAGAAATCTCGAAAACTCATATTGAAGTACACATTAAAAAAAAAAAAAAGATTGCGAGCATGCAAGGTGATGGTGAAGTCCGATAGTAGGTGAAAGAAACTTGTAATTCAACAAGAATAATAGAAAATTCAGTGCAAATTAAGCCATTAAACCTATAACGGATGGTATCCTAGCGGTAAAAGTTTCGTCTCCAAATGTGAAAAAATCTGGAGGTTCCAAGTTCAGAACCTATGGGAAAATATATGTTCCATTGTGAGTACGAAGGTTCAACTGTAACGGGCTATGTCGGCTGGAAAAGCGGGTCGAAAACCTATGTTTAATAAGAAAAAAACATGATTTGGCCTTGAAAAAGCCGGTGTTAGAGATTAAAAATAAAACGCATCACGAATTAAAATGAACGGGCTAGTTGGGCTTCAAAATTGTCGACCGAGCTTAAAAACGTATATTGTCGGGCCAAAAATCTGTACAAACAAGCCTATACCAAGGTCGAGGTCGAGATGTTGGGCAATTGACTTTTGGTTTTTGGCTAAAATAAAAATTGATTTTTTGTCCCACATCGGCAGATGAAACAAAAGGTGGGCTAATCCTTTGCTTATAAAAGAAGGCCAAGATCTTAGTTTCAAATTGCACCAAAATCAATTTGCATCTTAAGTATTTAATTTTTTCTTTTTCTCTTTGTTTTAGACGGTCTAAGGCGTGAGTCGAATCTTTGGATGGTGTTAAGGTAGGTTGGATGGTGACTTAAGAGAATAGTTTATGTGATTATAATAATTTTTCATATCGTAAAATATTTTCTCATTACAGACCCGGTTTTTTTTTTTTTTTTTTTTTTTGATGATGATGATGATATGGAGTTTTTACATATTCTCATGTTTTAATTTTTTCATTGTTTTTATTGGATGAGTTATCAGGAATCTCTAAGACCATTTTTTCCAAAAATTGATGATCATGTTTGGTGTCGAGCCATATGACCAATAACGGGGCGACATCAAGACCAAAGACCATAACAAGAATCGGTTACATAAACATTGCATAAACAACTACACAAATGGAACAAGATAAGTGATGGCATACAAGACAAATCACGTAATAATAAAATCTCTATAAATTGTTGTGATAGATCCAAAGTTGGATACAAAAAAGGTATTAAGGAAAAGGAAAGGAAATGGGAAAATGAATACTATAGAATGCAATGAGTGGGTAATGAATGATTAATATCATTACCCCAAAATTTGGAGTATAATGGAGTATTACCTATTATTGTGCAATGATTAATTACAATACAACAAACCAATCTCCATCAATTATTATCATTCCCCCACCCTTAATACCCACAACCAAACACACCCTAAATCTCACACCCCCTTATAGGAGGAAAAGCTTTATCCCATCAAATATAAGATGCTCAGTTCCGCACAACATAGGGATTAGCACGCTTTCGGGAAGAACATAGAATAGTAGAGGATCCAACATGCGGAACACAACGATTATTAGAAATTCACGAATTAGAGATGTTGTAATATACTCTTTCCCATAACTTCTTATACTAGACCAACCTACCAAAATGCAAATAGGTATCGTTCTTGAATATTACCTTCAAAATCATTATTCATCTCTCTTAGTTTTAAAATGCTATACAAAATAGTAATTATCCATTGATCAAGAACCCTCCAAATATGTTCATATAAATTGTTTCTATTCATATGTAACATCATAATTTTTATCTTTTTATTATTCCTTTATACATTAAAAAACCAAAATATATCACTTATTTATTTGATTCATCTTCACCACCTTTTTTATTTTCATGTATAAATTGTTGAAAATAACAAGTTCTTAAGGGTGTAAAGTAAATACTCAACTAATAACCAAGGGACTACTTTGGTATATATACACCAAACTTCACTTATAAAGTAGTAAGGTTTGTGTCATGATTCCATCAAAACCTAAACACTCGACAACTAAAGATGTCTACGACCCCACTCCAAGTAAAACTCCGAGGAATCTTTGTCTCCGACAACTTCTCAGATAACTTAACCAATCCCGCCGGCGACATCGTTGCTGACGTCATATCTACCGTCACAAACTTCTTCCACTATATCATTAATTTATTCAACAACAAATTCCCACCAGAAAGCCGTGAAGATATAATCCACCGGCTTTTCTCCGGTGCCACACCATATCTCATTGTTGTGGCTGTTTTGATCACTTGGTGCTGCTGCGGGAGCTGCTTGTATTCGTGTATATATGGTATTGTGAGTGGCTTTTTCAACGCTGTGTTGTCGGTATTCAGGTGTGTTGGTAGATGTTTATGTTGTGGTGGAAGATCAGCTAGGAGGATGATGAAAGCCCCTGGGAGACCGCCGATGAGGATATCTAGATCGGCGTTTGAAGGTAACCCTAGAGGGTATTTTCGGGATCTTCGTGGACAACCTAATAATTTTTGTTACTAATTAAGTCTAACGTTGTTTTTTTCTCGTACAATAGTATCTACTTGTGGTGTGATACACATGGATATCAAATAAATGTGTGATTTATTTCGTGTTTTGTGTTATAAGAAGTTATCAGGATCATTTTCGATTAGTTTGGTTGTATATTCTAAAATATTTTAGAAATTGCACAACAAAAATGATGTTGGGATTTTACGGGTTCATCTGCTTTTACGGGTTTAGTCACTCATAGGTAATTTTCGATAGAATTTGTCTATATTAGAACGAATTTTTGAACATTTTTGTTTATCTTATTAGTATTTGTCATTAAACATTGATATATATTACTAGTAGAACATTTGGATAAGTAGGCTTTTTATTTAGGACATTAACCCTTTCGATTATGTGAATTTCACAAAAGACGTAATCAGTATCAATCACAACATGCGAAGAAACTCAATAACACAGAATTTTGTTTTCTAAATCTAATGTTTTTGACTATACTTGATAATATACCAACATGTAACTATTTTCTATATCGACATTACCAGATGAAAAATACAAAGGTTCTAAATTAGTACGGGGATAAAAAAAATGTAACGTACTCATGATAATAAGTATCAAAACTCGAAAGTAACTTCAATTCTAATGTAACTACGTAAGTGCAAATGTACTATTGATGCTTATTTTTTAAAGAGAAGTTATTCAATAATATGACAATGTCGCACCAATTTTGACTTTTGCTTTAGGAAAAGTTTATAGTCTTCATTTATAATCATTTCATAGCGACCATTTGCATTAAAAAAAAATATACCTACACTACCGGTTCAAGATAGGGTCCATGGAGTGTATCAATCAAGTCTAATCTAAGCCTAGTGTTCTTTTTCTTTTATTTTATCCGTGATTTTTCCAATTTTAATTCGGTTGTCATTACTCTTATTTATTGTGCGTTATTGATTATTGATTATTTTATATGTTTGTATACTCTTTATTGGTTTATTTAGTCGGGTTTCATTTATTGTTTTGTCATTCGTGACGGAAGCGTTTTAGATACCTAAGTGTCTTTTAGATACTATATTTTTAAGATAAGTTAGGTGTTTATGCCTTCGATTATTTAAATAAAATTAACGTTAAAAAAAAATATTACAAAGTTAGTCTTTTAACGAGAACTAACGTTAAATATATTACAAAGTTAGTCATTTAACGAGGTTAACGTTAAGTTTATTACAAATTCAGTTCTTTTAAAGGAAAGTTAACGAAAATTTTGGTCCATAGCGGACTACGACGCAGTCGGGCTTCGGACACGAAAACTTAAAAACGTCATTTTTCATCATTTGGAGATCCAAAACATTACTTTTCACGTGATTTGGCCAAGAATCTTATCTAAATGGGTGGATTTGACCACATTTTGGATCTTACACCATTTCTAAACATCTCTCATACTACTTTGCATACTCTACATCTCCATTCTTTCATTTCCTTTTCATTTCACTCTCATTTCACAACCAAACTCTTCAAATTTCTTTCAATTTTCAATAATTTTGTGAGTTTGTAATCACAAGAAGATTATACATCATATACATCATCATATCCTTGATTCTCCTTTCTTTTGGTAAGTAATTCCAACTCAGATCTTCATCTTTTAATATCTTTTTCTTACTTGTTTATGTTAGAGATTTCTAACATAAATTTTGGTACTTTACAAGGTTCATATTCCACCATCATATTACATTTTCGGACTTAGAGCTTACCATCATAGAGGCTTCTTCATCTTAAAGTTTGGTAAGCAAAACTTACTCTAATTCTTAATCAATTTTTTAAGCTCATATACTAATAAGTGTGTGTTTATGTGTGTATGGAGCCGAATCCTCACCACCACCACTTTAAAGCTCATTCTCGGACTTATATTCCTTTATCGATTTTCCGACGATTTTTAGTTGATTTTGCGGAGGTCTTCGGTACTCTCTAATTAATCCCTAATTCTCTTTATGTTTTCTTAATATTCACTTAATTCGTTTAAGTATTATATAAAAAGATGAATATGGATAATATTTGGAAGAAAACATAAGATGTTAACATATTAAACGTTTTACCATCATATTGTAGGTTATTAGTGGATAATAACATGAATAATGTATAAAAATGAAAGTAACCTTACAAATTATAAGTAATTATGTATTCTTCGTGAATTACTCCGAAAGTTGTTTATTTTGGACTCTTGTACTATTTTGGACAATTTGGGACTAATTGGACTTAAGTATCCATATTATTATTATTTAAACTCAAATTAATACTAATACTTATTAATATGTAAAACTTACACATTTAGTAATATAACTAATATTATGTAAAAATTTACATACATTCTCTATGTACAAACTTATATATATATATATATATATATATATATATATATATATATATATATATATATATATATATATATATATATAAATATGGACTTATATACATAATTATATAATATAACATTCTGGACACATTATTTATTTATAATAAGATTTAATATAAACATTAACAATAATTAAAGGTTATAAATGAAAGTAAAAAACAATGGGTTTTTGGTACACTACGCCGCAGTACATGTTAACTACGACGGAGCGGGTTGCGAAACAAAGCTTACTGCGCTGCAGTGGTGATTCACTGCGCCACAGTAAAGCTACAATATTTATTTTCCCCGGTTTTGCCACCTAAATCCTATATATTTGAACAAACGTAAATATACATACATATATTATTATACATAAACTAATATATATTGACAAATAAACGTTTTGGATTTAAGATGTAATCGCAATCTCAAATATAATAGTTATTATTATGATATTCGCTAAATGTATATATATTCGATAAATATATTTTTCTCAAAAATGCGATCGTAATCTCAAATTCTAATAATAAATTATAACCTTTCGTTAAAACATATATAAAAATTGTTTTCAAACTATTCCGCTCAAAATACTTTTCAGTTGACTTTGACTCCCCTTCGTGAACGTCAACTTTGACTAAAATCAATTATCACATAACGTTGATTTTAGCAAATTTCGACTAAACTTTGGTGTGACAACCGCGAATTTCAAGTTATATTCCCGTCATTATTCTATTTATCGTGTTATTTTCGATGTTCGTTTTGACCCTATTACTTATTATTTTGTTTATTTGCGTTTATCATGTATTTGTATTTATTTATATAAGTTTCGTACTCTTACGGGTTAGTTAAATTATTCAGTTTCCGCTCCAGAAACGTATTTAGACCTAAGTGCCTCGTAGAAATAAGTATGCTCGTAAGTTAGTTAGAGAATTTTATGCCTTTATTTATCAGATTAATATTAACGTTTATATATTTTTCAAAGTTAGTCACCCAACTTAAATTCTATTACAAAGTAGGTCATTTAACGGGACTTAACGACAAAACATTACAAAATCAGTCCTTTTAACGAAAGACTTTTTGAAAAGTCAAGGATTGCGTCGTACTCTCCTATGACTGCGACGCAGTCATGGTCAAATATGGCCAAAAGGGTTGGTCACTTTCACAAGATTTTGGACCACACCCACACCAATCTCGAGCCATACTTCCTTTCCCTGTCTTTTTTGCCTTTAGCCCACATATTTTGGATATCACTTTGACTCTATTCTTTCCCTTTCATTTGTTTTCAAACAAAACACATACAATTTCTCTCTCAAGAATTTGCTCTTTCAGATTTCTCTCAACAACCACAAACGATTTATAGTAAATTCAGCCACAAAAACACCATTTTCGTTAAGGTTTTTCATCATCAAGTCAAGGCTTTATCTCGTGTTCATTCTCCATTTCGTTTTCCTCCATTTCAGTATGTTTTCCCCTTTTTATATTCTTAAACCTTCTTTATTTTTCACAAGCTTTCTCTTATTTTTGGTTAGAAAACATAAACATATAATTATATTAAAGAAAACACTAATTTACAACAAGTTTTATTATAAAAGTTATCATTTTCGTTATTTAAAATTATCACATATAAAAATGTTGTTTTCACACTCTAAATACCTAAAATATACAAGAAAACACCTATAAAATACATTCTAAACATAAGGTGTAAATTTCTATCGAAAATATTGGCCAAAACACTCGGAAACGTGAAGTTAATTGCTGTTTCGTAGCCTGTTGCGCCGCAACAAGAGCCTGTTGCGCCGCAACGGGGCTAACGAAACAACAGATGGCTCAACGTAACAAAGCCACTGCGCCGCAGCCCCTGACAGCTGCGACGCAACGGGCGCCCATATCCTTATTCTTGTTTGTTTCGTTACTTATACACCGAAACAAGCCACCGTAACACTTCAACGCAACAAGGTTACGTAACAACATCAAAGTTGCGCACCACCTTTTTGGCGCAACAAACCTCACCGTAACAAACTTCCGTAACAAGCCTTTGTAACATAAAATCTTGCGTAACAAGTCTCTAGCGAAACAAGCAACTGCGTCACAGCTCCCTCCTGCTGCGACGCAACGGGCTATTTTACCGTAACAATTATTACTTGCGCAACACTTCAACTATCGTAACACTATTCCTAACAAAACAAGGGTCCGTAAGAAACCCTATACTTGGCGTAACAACTCCTTTGTTGCGCTACATTGAACACCGTAAAATCCATTTTGCGAAACAACCCTTAACGCAACAATGTTTGGCGCAACAACAGATAAGCAGCGCAACAAACAACTTTCTCTCGTATTCTCGTCCTAGTTTTCGTTGTCTAATCCTTTACTCTTACTTAAACCTATTTAAACATACTAAATATTATATTTAAGTTAATATACTTTATCAAATATACGTTTCGGACTCGAAACGTGACAACAATCTCGAATATGACATCTATTAACACGATTTTGATGAAAACGTATAATCTTTCGATTAAAGGTACATTTCTCCAATAATCGACCGTAATTACAAACTCTTTTGTAAATAAAGTATAAAGTTGTCGTATGACACGACTTATGTTATACTATATTCAAATTACTACTTTTTGAACGATAATATTAATATAACACATAACGTTAATCGTGTAAGGCAACCCTACTAGACTAGAGATACTTAGTCTCATTTATTGTATCTTATGTTAGGGCACTTAGGCGTTAGAGCATCGTTTGTTTGATTATCGTACCCGACTTGCTTTTGCTTAACAATAATTTATACGTTGCCCCTTTTACCGTTTTTAATATTTATTCGGGCATGTTAAGCGTTTGTCAAATGTTTATACTTATGTATCTTGATTAGGCTGGTAGATTGTGTGTCTTTAGATTTAAGTGTCCATTTACTTCCTTTACTTATATGGCACTTGTGGTAATATAAGACCCTCACTGCAAACATGTTAACTATTTTAGAGCCATCGGTGCGTATATATAGATCTATAAGGGTTTTACAAACCCTCATCTTTGTTATGTGATTCTAACCTTTGTGCGGTCCCTAGAGGTAGATGTTATGACCGGTTTATTCGTGATATTGCTTTAGAACACACTAAGGTAGAGGGTTTTGGTTGCCTTTTGATGTAAGGTTCAGGTGCAAACGATATCTAGGCCTATACATAGATCTTACTAGACTTCCTGATTCAAGAGATATATTATTACTATGGTCTTTATCATTTTTATTACTGATTTTAGTGGGTCAAAGCTTCTTACCTTTTATACTTACGTGTTTTTATGAAAATGCGCACATCGGGTTTCCGCTTGAGCGGGGTGTGACATTTGGTATTAGTATTCGATTTTCTATTCGTAATTATTGACTCGAACTATCGATATCTTCTAGTAGTCATTATTGACTCGAAATATCGCTATCTTTTATTTGTCATTATTGACTTGAACTATCGATATCTTCCAGTAATCATTATTGACTCGAAATATCGTTATCTTCTACTCGTCACTTTGACTCGAAATGTCACTATCTTTTATTCGTCATTATTGACTTGAACTACCGATATCTTCTAGTAGTCACTATTGACTCAAAATATCGTTATCTTCTACTCGTCACTTTGACTCGAAATATTATTTCTTTGGAAACTTTTGAATATAATATATATATATATATATATATATATATATATATATATATATATATATATATATATATATATATATATATATATATATATATATATATATATATATATATATATATAATATAACGTTAATTGGAAAGCTAAATTGGACTAGACTTGATCTTAGAGGTACATAGATTTATTTGATGTTTAAAGTTAAGTATAAGTCCACTGGTGAAATTGAGAGATATAAGGCTAGGCTTGTTTCTAAGGGTTATAGTCAAAAGGAAGGAATTGATTTTGAGAAAACCTTTTCTCATGTTGTTAAGATGGTTACTATAAGATGCTTAATTACTATTTTTGTGAGTAATAATTCGTCTTTATATCAGTTAGACATCAATAATGCGTTTCTGTATGGTGAACTTGATGAAGATATGTATATGTCTTTACCTGAAGGTTTTTTTTGATAAAAATGATAACAGAGTTTGTAAGTTAAAAAACATCTTTGCATGGTCTTAAACAAGCTCCTAGAAAGTGGAATGAAAAACTCACTTCTAGTTTGCTTGAGTATGGATTTATTCAAAGCAAATCTGACTATTCTTTGTATACTTTGAATAAGGATAATGTGTTTGTTATGTTACTTGTCTATGTTGATGATATCATTTTGACTGGTAATTCTAACACTGAGATTGATGTTATAAAACAGTTTTTAAATACCAAATTTATAATAAAAGATTTAGGAAAATTGAAATATTTCCTTGGTATTGAATTGTTTGAAACTGACAAAGGTGTGTATTTGTCTCAAAAAAAATATTGTTTGGATTTAATTGATGAGTTTGGGTTACTTGGTAGCAAACTTGTTAGTACTCCTCTTGAAGCTATTATCTCTATATTGTTTGATAAAGTGGAAAACAAAATGGGTCAGGTGTTAACTAATGATCTGTCTATCAAAAGTTAATTGGTAAATTAATTTACTTAACTTTAACTAGGCCTGACATTAGCTGTGTTGTTCAATCTTTGGCTCAATTCATGCATGCTCCAACAGAGTTACATTTTAAACTTGCTCTAAAGTTTTAAGGTATTTGAAATTAGCTCCTAGTCAAGGTTTTCAAATATACAAAACGGATAGTCTCAGTTTAATTGCATGTGTTGATTCCGATTGGGGGAAATGTCAAGTATCTAGGAGATCTGTTACTGGTTTCTGTGTTTATCTTGGTGACTCTATTATTTCTTGGAAAAGTAAAAAGCATCCTACAGTTTCTCGGTCATCTGCTGAAGCAGAATATAGGGACATGACTTCTGCCACTTGTTGATATCTTCGCTAAAAAGTTTACCTCCAAATCAACATAAGTATTTGTGTTCCAAATTAGGTTTATTCAATGCTTTTCAAGTTAGGACTGAGGGGGAATGTTCGAAAGTTAAACGTAAACATAACAGTCCTAACTTGAACTAACGTCTTGTCTAACTTAACTTGTTTTTATGCAGTTATAGTTGAGGGACTAGAAGTGTCAAGCTATGGAATTTTGGTGTCAAGGTTAAAGCTGAAAATGAAGAAATAAGACTTGAGGGGTCTGTCTGTTATTCCTTGATAGTTGGAGGTTGTATGTGTAAATGTTGAGTATATATACTCCTTACAGCCGTCATTCATTTTATTCGGTCATCTTGAGTCTCGCTCTAAAACTCTCTAGTCTGTATATATATTTAGGGTTTCATGTTGAAACCCTAATCGGTCTAAGTCTTAGTCTAGTGATTGATTGTTGTTATTGGAGAGATTATGGTATATTGATAGTCTGATATTATATTTGTATGATTCTGGTATTATATTGAAAGTATTGGTAGTTTGAGATTGTGATTATAGTTTTGTTCACATTTATATTATACCTTTGTTGTTTATTGTTGTTATATTTTTTAAATTTATATATGTTTAGTTAATTCCGCAAAGGTTCAGTCGATTGTTGCTAGTGGTAGTAGTTGAATAACAAATGAGGTGAGATGAAAATGAATCGGGAAACACTAAAGACATCTTTGGTTATGTTTTAATTAAAGTTGGCAATATTGTTATGGTTTATATACTTCGAGATTATTTGTATTGATCGAATCATGGATTGTCATCGCTTGTGTTTAAGAATTTTGTTATGTTAAAATTGATGGTTTTTATGGTTTGTTATGTTTTTGTTATATTAGTTAATTGACTGATGTAGAAAAAACTTGGCGTCGTAGTTATTATATTTTTTCCCAAAGAGTTAGAATTTGTAGTTATGAATTTATGATTTATAATTGGGTATTAATAAATTGGCTAATACTTGTTTTTTTTATTAGTGATAGTTGAATTATGTAGTATAACAAAATATACATATTATTTCATGTTTTTTGGTTTTTTTGAAGTTGTCAAACTATAACCAAACCATAATTCGATTTGATTATCTTTTTAGTTTTAGTAGGATTTGGTTTTCGATTTTTCGAATTGAAACCATAGTTTGAACACCCCTCGTTTGAGATCTATCCGACATTCCCACCCTTGAGAAGGCCTTGTTTAAATTGGGCTTCAGACCTTTTTGTTCTAATACCCGATCACCTTTATTGAATAAATGGGTTGTAAATTATCGTAAGTCCGAAGATGGAATATATTTTTTTTTAGAACGGCAATGTTAGTGATTTAGGGTCACAGTGACATTCAATTGGGCAGTATGCGATCCACAAACCATACACCAAAGTTATTTACATATTTCCTAATATTCACCTAAGGAAGAAACCCCAAAGAAAGGCTCGAACCATGTCCCTTTTAGGGAGGACAACGTCCTTCCAATGGGCCCATTGCCCCAAAGATGAAATATATTTACTAAATTTTGACAAAAAATAGGTATGAGGGGGTGAGCCGAATAACCAAATACGAAATCATAATCTTAATAAATGAATCAAATTAAGTAAACCATGCAAGGAATGATTATCTTTCGGACAATATCGTGACCCATCACACAATCCTTTTTGCAACTCTTGTGTCAAAAGACCTGATTAAGTCTTTATGCTTTTCATTAATGAGGCGAGCACAAGTGAGTCTCCTAGTGATTTTAGCATTTAATGCTAAAGTGAAGTTTGGTTAGAGCATTAAATGCGTTCTTTTGTGAGTCCTTATGTTACCGTTGTTGGATTAAATTAGATTGATTCATGTTATTTACATACCTCCTGACGATCCTGGGATGTTGTTGAACATATTAGCCATTGATGATTCTCAAATTGAGATGATCGTATTATGATGGAGTATTAGATTAGAGAGAAACACTTTGGGATTGAGATGGTGATAATAAAACTGACCAACCCGAATAAGGGTTTGTAATGACCCTTTTATAGATACTCAAGTTAGGAGTATTTATTATTTAGTCCCTGATGTTTAACAAGTGTTTAACATAAGCTCTCTTAGTTCCGATCACCTAATGGGAAATCTATAGTGTCGGTAAGGTAAATACGTCCATCGAATATTTACTAGACACAGATTTCAGTTAGTGTCAGTCATCATATCAGTAAGGATAAATGATCAAATGAGGGTCACAAATAATATGGGTCCAACATTCTCCCACTTGACCGAGTAGATCATTTATCTATGAGTATTGATAAGTCCGTACGAGATAATACTCATTTTGTTTAAAACCGAAATCATAGTTGATAAGTACAGTCGTAGAGAAGAACATCTACTCAGGACCCCCACTAGTCAAACTATGACTCAAATTCAAAACTGAATAAGCAATGATAGACTAACTAAGACAAATTTTGTTATAATAATGTCCAACACAGTTATGCGCATAAGGTGTATATAATAGACAAACAAAATCTGAATAAGGAGAAAAATTTTCATTAATAAATAATAATGACCAATAAGTACAACAATGCTATTAAATTAAGTCTTTTGTAAGCCCCATATTCGACACGTGTCCTACGAATATATTAGGAGGAAGACCTTTGGTCATCGGATCCGCTAGCATGTCATGTGTACTTATGTACTCAACACAAAGAACATTTTCCTCAACCCGTTCGCGTACAAACAGATACTTTGTGTCGAGATACAGCCCAGCGCCAGTCGAACTGTTACTGTTCGAGAAAGTTACAGCAGCTGAGTTATCACAGTAAAGCTTCAATGGTCTAGAGATTGAGTTGACGAGTTTGAGTCCACTGATCAGGTTCCTTAACAACATCCCATGACAGGTTGCATTATAAACAGCAACATATTCAGCCATCATAGTAGACGTTGTGGTCAGTTTCTGTTTATGACTCCGCCAAGAGATTGGTCCGCCAGCTAACATGAAAATATACCCAGAAGTAGATTTATGGTCTTCTTTGCATTTAGCAAAGTCAGAATCAGAATAACCTACTACTTCCAAGTTGTCACTTCTTCTATAAGTTAAATTGTAGTCTTTGGTCCCTTTCAGATATCGCAGAACCTTTTTAGCCGCTTTCCAGTGTGCTAATCCGGGGTTAGATAAGTAACGCCCCAGCATACCAGCGATGTAAGCGATATCCGGTCGAGTACAGACCTGAGCGTACATAATGCTCCCAACTACAGATGAGTAAGGTATCATCCTCATTTCAGCCTTCTCAGTTTCAGTGCTCGGAGTTTGATGAGGTCCAAATACGTCCCCTTTAACTACCGGAGCCACAGTGGGTGTGCAGTGCTGCATGTTATAGCGTTCTAGAATACGGTCAATATAAGCCCTTTGGGAAAGACCTAGAACACCATTACGTCTGTCTCGATTTATTTCGATACCTAAAACATAAGAGGCATCACCGAGATCTTTCATGTCGAAATTATGCGAAAGCATTCGCTTCGACTCATGTAGCAGATCCAAGTTGTTACTTGCAAGTAGAATATCATCCACATACAAAACAAGGATAATAAAGTTACTCCCACTGATCTTGAGATAGGTGCATTGATCCACTTGATTCTTTAGGAAGCCATCAGATTTTACGACTTCATCAAATTTAAGGTACCATTGTCGTGATGCTTGTTTCAACCCATATATCGATTTATTTAACTTGCAGACCATGTGCTCTTTACCTTCTGGAATAAATCCTCCAGGTTGCCGCATGTATACGTCTTCTTGCAAGTCACCATTTAGGAAAGCGGTCTTGACATCCATCTGATGTAACTCTAAATCATAATGAGCTACGAGTGCCATGACGATCCTTAGGGAATCTTTACGAGAGACAGGGGAAAAGGTCTCTTGATAATCAATTCCTTCCTTTTGAGTAAAGCCTTTTGCAACCAGTCTGGCCTTATAGCGTTCGACGTTTCCATTCGGGTCTAATTTGGTTTTGAACACCCATTTACATCCAATTACTTTGGATCCTTTAGTGAGTGGAACCAATACCCAAACGCCATTACGCTCCATGGATTTGAGCTCTTCAATCATGGCTTCAATCCATTTAGCGGCCTGATCACTATTCATAGCTTCTCGGTAAGAGGTTGGATCAGTAAGTTTCCCAATGTTTTCGACTTCAGCCAGATAAGTTTCGAAATCATCAAAACTAGTGTTTCTGCGAGCCCTTGATGATCTCCTGAGCTGAATTACGGGTTCTTCAGGAACAAGCGGTTCTTCGGCGTTTAGATTAGGAGGCATAGGAGGTTCAACCGGTTCATTAGGAGATCCAGGTATATCGGGAGCAGCGTTGGGTACAAGAGGAATTATCGGAGGAATCGTAATAACCGACGAATGGTTTCCCCCCGCATCTTGTACTTCTTGCAAATCTAAATCAGGATTTGTCGTGCTCCCACTGATCTCTGAATTTTCGAGGAAAGTGGCATGTTGCGTATCTATGATGCGGGTAGAGTGAGAAGGACAGTAAAACCGATAACCTTTTGAGTTCTCGGGATAACCAATAAAGAAACATGTAAGGGTTTTAGAATCCAGTTTCTTTAAGTTAGGGTTATAGACTTTTGCTTCGGCAGGACAGCCCCATACTTTCATATATTTTAGACTCGGTTTCCTACCTGTCCAGATCTCATAAGGAGTTTTAGGGACAGATTTTGATGGAACCCTATTGAGTATATGAACAGCTGTTTTTAAGGCCTCAGTCCAAAGAAATTTGGGTAGGTTAGTGTTGGCGAGCATACTTCTCACCATGTCCATTAAAGTTCGGTTTCTCCTTTCAGCAACACCATTCTGTTGAGGAGAACCTGGCATGGTGTATTGGTTAATTATGCCCTGTTCCTTGCAAAAATTATAGAAAGGACCAGGAGCTTGACCAATGTCAGTATGTTTACCGTAATACTCACCTCCCCTATCTGATCGGACAACTTTTATCTTATGATCGAGTTGGTTTTCAACCAAAGTTTTATAATCGACAAAAGTTTGTAAGGATTCAGATTTTTCTTTAATCAGATAAAGGTGCATATAACGTGAATAATCGTCAATGAATGTAATAAATGATGTATGTCCTGTTATTGATGCGGGATAGGGGCCACTAATATCAGTATGAATTATTTCCAACAAGTTGGAACATCTGGTGGCTCCTTTCTTATTCCCTTTAGCCATTTTGCCTTTGAGGCATTGAATACATGTTTCAAAATCACTAAAATCAAGAGAGGGTAAGATTCCTTCTTTTACGAGTCGTGTCATTCGATCTCGTGAGATGTGGCCGAGACGTTTATGCCACAATGTGGAGGAATTCTCTGCTTGTTTAGGTGATTTTATCTTTGTTTTAGTAATGTCATCAATATTAAGAGACAACAAAGACTGTGAGAAATTATGATCTAGTTCTAATTTATACAGTAATCCATCCAAAAAACCACAACCAAACAATTCATTATTAAGAGTAAAAGTGATCCTGCCACAACCATGAGTAATTACATAACCTTCAAGATCAAGTCTAGATATAGATACAAGGTTCCGAGTAATTCTCGGTACATATAAGGTATCTATTAATCTAATACACTTTCCGGTATTCATATGTAAATTTAAGGTCCCCATGGCTTCGACATCTAAGAGATCACCATTTCCAACTCTAAGCTTTCTTTGGTCCTTTTGTAGCTTCTGGATTGTAAGGTATCCCTGTAAGGAATTGGTCACATGGACCATAGAGCCAGAGTCACCCCACCATGTATTAAATGGAACATCAGTAGTAAAGGAATCAAATATTACGTAAAGAATGTTACCTTTCTTAGGCCATTCCTTGAATTTAGAGCAATCTTTCTGTCCGTGCCCTTTGGAGCGACAGAATTTGCAGTTATTATTGCTTGTCGAGGATTTAGGGCCAGAGGTAGAAGCACCATGATTTTGGACTTTGTTTTCAGTCTTGTTACTGTAGTTACCTTTCCTCTTCTTGAAGTTTGAAGTGGTAGTAAGGTGAACAGCAGCTTCAGGTTGAATGTGCTTAAGACGATCTTCCTCTTGAACGCACATAGCAATCAGTTCACTTATCGACCATTTATCTTTCATAGCGTTATAATTCACTTTGAAAGTGTCGAACCGAGCAGGCAAGGAAGTCATTATGAAATGCACAAGAAAGCCATCTGAGACTTCCATTTCCAAATTCTTAAGCTTATGAGACATATCAACCATCTTCATTATGTGTTCACGGACACCATTAGAACCTTCATACTTAAGGGTTAGCATCTTTAGCATTAAGCTACTCGCAGTTGCCTTAGACGATCCCTTAAAGTGATCCTCAACAGATTTGAGGTAAGTTTTCACTTTGTCGTTATCAGGGATGGCTCCTCGAATGCTGGGATGAATTGAGTTCTTGACCATCATTAGGGACAGCCGATTCGCCCTTTCCCACTTATCAAAGTCCGCTTTCTGAGTCGCAGTAGATTCAGCAGTAATAGCGGCGGGTTCATCATGGCGAATAGCATAGTCCATGTCGAGCATTCCCAGAGTTAAGTTAAGTTGCTCCTTCCAAGAAGTGAAATTAGCACCAGTAAGTGCCTCAATGCCGAAGTTTGGTACTGTAGTGGAGAATAAGGAGGATATAAGATTATGATACGAATTATAGAAGATTTTAGAGTGACAGAGTTAGCTATATAAGGCAGACTAAGTAATGTCCCTTAAAGTAATAGAACTAGAGTAATGTCTAAAATAAGTAGACCTAAAAGTAATGTTCCTGAGACTAAGACCATATAAGTAATGAAGCTAGTGATATGTAAGCCTATTAAAAAAAACACCAAAATAATAAGCTAAAGTAAGACTCTACTTAGATGTTACATCACCTTTGGGCAGAAATAACTAATATCTAAGTAAAATTATGAGCATAAGGTTTATGCAACACAACGTTTGTCTTTTGACCTTTGGGCAACAAAATAGAACATCGTGTTTTAAGGCATAATAAGAATCCTTTAAAGCACACAAGTATATTAAATCACCTTTGGGCAGAATTAATATCCTACGTGTTTATTATGCTAAAGGAAAAATGCAATCATAGAAATCACATTTGACCTTTGGGCAACAAAAGATGAAAACATGAATATTAGTGCATAAGTATAATAAGGTCACATATAAATAAGGTGACTAAATAAGGTGACCACTACAATAAAGCAGGGGTCAAGGGGGCTTCGTACGGATGTAAGCCTAGGTTCGCACGCATTAGCCCAGATTCGTACGGATCAACAGTTACGTTCGTGCGTATGAACAAATCAGATTCGTACTAATGAACAAGTCAGGTTCGTACGAATAGGGCTTCATCCGTACGAACGAACAAATCAGGTTCGTACGAATGAGCCAATCAGGTTCGTACTAATGAACAATTTAGGTTCGTACGTATAGGGCTTCATCCGTACGAACGAACAAATCAGGTTCGTACGGATGAGCCTTCATTCGCACGAACGAAGTTCGTCGAAATTAGGGTTGCAGCAGCCGCCACCAGCTCGAAAAAAATCCCATTTTTCACCCAAAAAACATAATCCGCCGGCCAAATAAGTTGCAGAATCAATAATAGCAATAGCCAAGCGATAAATAAACATGAACCAATGGATAATCACGAGCCATTGGCTCTGATACCACATGTTGGATTAAATTAGATTGATTCATGTTATTTACATACCTCCTGACGATCCTGGGATGTTGTTGAACATATTAGCCATTGATGATTCCCAAATTGAGATGATCGTATTATGATGGAGTATTAGATTAGAGAGAAACACTTTGGGATTGAGATGGTGATAATAAAACTGACCAACCCGAATAAGGGTTTGTAATGGCCCTTTTATAGATACTCAAGTTAGGAGTATTTATTATTTAGTCCCTGGTGTTTAACAAGTGTTTAACATAAGCTCTCTTAGTTCCGATCACCTAATGGGAAATCTATAGTGTCGATAAGGTAAATACGTCCATCGAATATTTACTAGACACATATTTCAGTTAGTGTCAGTCATCATATCAGTAAGGATAAATGATCAAATGAGGGTCACAAATAATATGGGTCCAACAACCGTGACTTTAAATTTTGGCTACGGATGGGTTCAGGGTTTAACCTTGCATCTTGGTGGTTCTGGGTACGGTTATGTTCCGAAGCGTGATGGTTCTTTTCGGTGTATAGTGAAATATAACACTAAGCCAATATGTAACACTTACAAACTAAACTATTAAAATTAACATTATTATAAAATCTCATTTTCATTTTGGTATCTATATGGTAGGAAAATGATTATATAGAAATAAGGATCTAAAATAAAAACATTAATAACATTCAAAAAAAATCCATTTAATAAAAACTTAAAATTTAAATTAATATATTTAGAGTATAGATAGCTTTTATAAAAAAAACTAGTTATACCAATAAAATGAGAATTTAATAACATTTTAATAGAATACCCACTTGATATAGTTTTGACAACTTTTTTAAAAGACAATAAAAAAGAATGCATCTAACATTTTAAAATTGGATCTAACTTTTCGAAAATTGCATTTAACTTTTGGAAAAATGCATCCTAACTTTTTTTTTTTTTTTGACATTAAAAGCTTATAAAAGTTATTTAATTACGATTCTTTTAAATAAATCTTCAAAAAAATATCTTTTAATAAGGTTTTTTTATTGATTCTGTGATGTTTTTACGGGTTTTTTATTAGATGGTATTTTTACAAAACCCCAACCCCTATATGGTAAATGTGTTTCTTTTAAATAATATCAGAAAATAGTTAACCGAATCAAAATTTCTATTTACCCGATTAAACGAACCGTACCCATTCTACCCACACCTAAAACAAGTGTAATTTTAATACCGATACGAGTGAAATTGAGGTTAATGTATAAGTTAGTAAACCCATGCTTAAAAGTTGATGGTAATTCCGCGAGAGTTCCTTTAAGTAGTTAAAGTATAACAATTTTAAGTATAACATTTGTTTCACAACCATATCTCCGAGACTATGATTAGCATATTACGAATTTATTCCCACCTACTCTTCACTTTCACCAACTGCTAACTAAAATGGGTACTCTAAAATGGGTACTCGGACAGCTAATAAGGGGACCATTTTCGTAATACTTGGTATAAAGTTGAAAGTGAATCTCCTTAGCCAACCAAACTAGCACACTCCAACTAAAGCAGACCAAAGTATCGATGGCCAACAACTTGCCGAAGAAATTGAACAATATTCTCAGTCAAGTCGTTTCCGCCATCAACCCGGAGTTGCTTCTGGATACCAATGTCGACAAAAAACACCCCCACTTGGAAGTCGCGGCACCTTATCTGATAGCTGCCGCGATCGGGCTCATTGTCATGTGCTGCGGCCGTTGCTTATGTGGTAGACGTGCAATGAGGTTACAAAGGGCTGCTTTTGAAGGCAACCGTAGAGGGCATTCGTGGCATTAATAACCGATATATCAATCCTTATAATTAACAATGTTTGTTTGAATTTTGTACAATGTTATGCTATAGTATGCAGCGTGTATGAAGTATGATTTGTGTTTTGTGATTTTATTATAAATTGAGATTTCTTTATCAAGAAAATTGATAAACTTTATACATTACTTAAATTATGTTTAATAGTAACTTTTATAACCAAATCTCTCTTTTTTTACATTATATAATTTTCTGATTTACATCTACATTCACATCTTTAATATATAATAAAAGAGAGGCCTTAAATGCCACATGGCGAAGTAAGGACCCTTAGATGGGTTAACTTATTTGATTTCAACCGTTAGATCAAATTGATGATGTCATCAAATACTATTTTCATTTTAGTTGTCCCACATCGCTTGAGGTATGAAACTTTTTCATATTTCTAGCCTATATATATATCATATGCCTTTAGTTTTTCCTACTTTGTCCCACATCGCTTCATGTATGAAACTCTTTCAGACTTCTAGCTTATATATATCATATGCCTTTGGATTAAAATATAGTTCGACGGTAATTTTCGGGTCAATTGGGTCAAACCCGAAACCCGACAAACTGGAACTATTCTATCCGATACCCGACCCTATTTATGAATCGGGTGTTGCCTTAAATGTCACATGGCGAAGTAAGGACCCTTAGATGGGTTAACTTATTTGATTTCAACCGTTAGATCAAAATGATGATGTCATCAAACATTATTTTCATTTTACACCCTTTTACAAAACATAATTACATTATCTCTTTAATTCCAATCTCTACTTAAATAAAAACAAAATTCCAATTTACTTAAAAAAATTTCTCTCAATTTGAACTATGATTTACATTATTTTTATTTAAAATCTCTTAATAAAAAATATTAAAACATGTGTATAAACGTAAAAGTGTTTATGTTATTAAAGATTATACGTATAACATTGTCTTTTTATAATAACCTAAAATCTACATAAACATAAAGTTTACAATTCAATTTTTATTTTTTTCCGCGCTATCGCGGGACAATAATCTAGTTAATAGATATAGGATATGTTTAGTAAAACTAGTTTGTCGCTGAAAGTTAAGGTTTATATTCCGAGGTGAAAACTTGGACTTTTATCTTTTGTTAATGTGTTTGAAAAATAGCTAAAGTTAGAGGTTGAAAATGCAAAATGTCTAAAAATTAAAAAAAAAAAAAAAAAAAGTTTATTGGCATGTCCTCTCAAACCCGTGTCACTTTTGTGACCGACCGACCCAGCCTGCACGAAGTCTTGTTCCCGTTAAAACACCCATGCTGAGAGAGCCACGAGCATTGGTAGAAAATTTTCTTGGGAGGTCATTCACCCCAGTACTAGGTTTCGAACCCGTGAACTCCCACACAAAGATGACATTTGATAACCATTAGGTCAAGCCTCAAGGTCAAATGTCTAAAAAGTATATAACCATATACTAAGACAAATTTTATAAAGAATATATATATAATTTATCATGATATAAACTCAAACTATCGTTTTAAACTATTTAAAATAGCTTAAATTTTAGAAACTTATTTATCAAATAAAAAGAAAAAAGTCGAACCCCCGCCCTTTCAAAAATAGTCATAGTAACTAGTTGAGTTGGAAGTAGTTGGGCTTTAAATTCACTTTTAATTTTTTTACGTGACGATTCAGGGTTTTTAATAAAGCTAATAATTTTCATTAAATATCTTTTTTTTTCTATAGTATAAGCATCAGAGCAAAAGAATATTTAGTTTGGCTATGGCCCAAAATAACCTAATGTTTTGGTTAATTAAAAATTAAAAATCTTTAATAGTTTGTATTTAGTTAAATCAATATTTATATATCAGTTTTTAATTGCATTTTTGGTCGGTTAGTGGTTAACTATTGATTTGAGATTTTAAATATTACATCATAAGTTATGTATAGATAAGTCAATTTGGTTGGTTAATGACGCATCTACATTAGGATGATCCTGAATTTATCTGTTTAAGGCTCAGTATGATCGACGGGAAAGAGTCAGATATCAAAATGAGACTTCGATAATTAAAAGTTTGCACTACAAGAAAAATAGGCTTTAATAAGAAAAAAATTTGTGACCAAATTTTGGTCACTAAAGCCTTATTTAGTCACCAATAAAAAAAGTCGTCACTAAACAAAATTAATGACGAAAAAATATCCTAATTTGGTAATGTCGGCTACTCCACACACTCACTAAACATGTGCCTCAAGCTTAGTTCTCAAACACAAGTGAGGTGAGTCAAGACGCTTGTCATGCACCCTTTCATTAGAGATCAAAGAGATAGTGTATGTAAAACAATCCCAAGATGCATTGTCGCGTTGTAGCCTAAAAGGTTATGCTACATTTATTATTACATTCCCCCAATTAATTTAAATACATTACTTGGGCGTAGGAGTGTAATACGCGACCATACTTGTTGAAGTAAAAATCCGTCGGATTGGTGTTGACGACCAAGAGGTGCCGTTCCTCGTCACCCCGAGCTTAGATTATACGACAAACAGTAAAGAATTAGTTAGAAAGAGACCTGACACCGAAATTGGTATCGGGTTCCATAATCCAAGGACCCAAGGGTTTTAACCATAGTCACATAAATCGCTAAATCAACCACTAATTTCGTTCCGTACGAAATGTACCAAATCGCAATTCGAAAGCGTACCAATCGCCTGTTGGAACGCGATTTGGTACGCTGGTCAAAATCGTTCCAGTCGCCGGTCAAAAGCGTTCCAGTCGCCGGTCAAAACCGTTCCAACCGCCGGTCAAAATCGATTCCACACAATCAAAAACGCGAATCGGCCACTGGTTAGTCCAATTTCTGTAAACGACTCCTCGATTCCTCAACACAATCTCGGACGTATATATATATATATATAAGATTTTACAAATTCGAATTTTCTATCATATATATATAAGATCTTACACAATCTCTGACGTATATATATATAAGATCTTACAATCTCTGACGTATATATATATATATATATATACAAGATCTTACACATTAATTACTTATTATATATATAAGATCTTACAAATCCCTTTCTCTTCTGTACTCTGTTTTTTTTTCTTCACTCAAAATGGTTTTTGGGTCACAGTCCTCTATACCAGACACCTTAAACCCAGATGATAGTGACACAGAAAGCTTAATGGAACAAGAATCTCAACATGATCAGTCAACTAAAGAAGAAAAGGATGCATCAAAACCTTTACTACAAGAAGTAACATTTAAGGGTGCAGGGAATAGCAAGAATGCTGGTGGTTCAAAAATCTGGGTTTGTAATCACTGTAAGGGGACGTATACGAGTACTTACACCAGAATTCACGTTCATTTTTTTGGTGCTCCTGTTGGAAAGAAGGCTGAAATCAGAAGATGTCCGGTAATAATAAGAGACCGTGACAAGTACCAGGCTTTGTTAAACAAAGTGAAACTTGCTGAAAGTGGTGGAGTTTCCAAAACTTTGAAAAATTCTGTAATTAGCAAAACTAAAACTTCATCTTCAAAAAAACCGCTTGATGAAGCATTCGGGGTGATGGAAAGAAGCATGGTGGATTTAAAGATTATAAAGGGATTATGTGCCAATGGCATCCCTTTTAATGTGTTAAGAAATCCTCACTTTCTTGAGATGGTGAGTGCACTAAAGAAGGCACCCGAGGGCTACAAGCCTCCATCGAGTGAAAAAGCAAGAACGAATTTGCTCGACGAATGTTTTAGAGACGTTGAAAAAGATTTAACACCATTTAAAGACACATGGTATTCTCAAGGGCTGTCAATTGTTTCGGATGGATGGTCAAATGTTAAGCAGAATCCCCTCATTAATGTTATTGCGGTTAACAGTAGGGGAGCAATGTTCATGTATTCCGATGACTTCTCCGGTGTGGAAAAAACGGGAGTGGCTATGGCTGAATTTTTGCAAGGGGCAATTGAGACGGTAGGAGCAAGAAATGTTCTTCAAGTGGTCACCGATAATGCCGCGAATTGTAAAGCCGCTGGGAAAGAAATCGAAAAGGTATATAAGCATGTTTTCTGGTCTCCATGCTGTGTACACACTTTAAATTTAATCTTTAAAGATCTTGCAAAAGAATTTATTTGGCTGTTTGATACTTACAAAAAAGGGAAAAGAATTTTCAAGTATTTTCTTAATCACTCTCACATTTTAGCTATGTTTCGAGAACAATCCAAGTTAGAGTTGTTAAAAGTAGCTAAGACTAGATTTGCTTCACACTATATTTTGTTAAAAAGATTAGTAGATTGTAGAGAGGCTTTATCCACTACTATTGCTCTTAATTCATGGAGAGAGTGGATTAAACAAGGGGATGAAAACACAAGAAGAACCGGACAAATTGTTGTTGAAACTATAAGGGATGATAATTTTTGGGAGGATGTTGAAAGCATTCTTGCCATAAGAAAACCAATTTTTTTGATGATCAAGTTTTGTGATGGTGAGGGGCCAAATAAAATGGGTGAAATATATGAAAAAATGGACAACATGTTAGGAGAGATCAAAGATGTGATGAAGAATAATCAATATTCTTCTTATTACCCTAATGTGGAAAGTATCATTTTAGCAAGATGGGAAAAGATGACCATTCCCTTGCATTGCTTGGGTTTTGCATTGACACCACGATTCTATGATAAACATTATCTTGAGAAGTTAGCCCCCGGTGGAATTCCAAGGAAACCTCCAAATCTTGATAAAGAAGTTGTGATGGGTGTAATGCAAGCATTTGAAAAAATTGCAGAAAATAAAGAGGAAGAGCGTGTTTTGCGAGAACAGTTTGCTACTTTTCACATGAAAAAAGGACTTTATTCGATGGTATCGACTCAAATGGATGCGGTGACGATGGATCCAATTGATTGGTGGTCCACTTATGGTTCCGAAACCCCCCGAACTTGCCGAGGTTGCTAGAAAGGTTTTATCACAGCCAATTAGCGGCTCTTCAGCTGAAAGAAATTGGAGCACTTACTCGTATATTCACAATGTGAAGAGAAACCGGCTAAACTGTAAGAGGGCGGACAAATTGGTGTTTATTCATTCAAACATTCGCCTTCTATCGCGTTTTTCTGAAAGTTTCAAATCAGGACCATACAAGAAATGGGACATTGATCCAGAAAACACAAACTTGGAATGTTCGAGTACAAGATTTGAAGAGATGCAGTGGGAAAATTTGGATGAAGATGGTGTTGACAACGGGAAAGGAAAGAGGCCAAGAGTAGAGTAGTAGACTATATTCTGCATTTGTTTCATTTTCTGCACTGTTTTTTGGTTATATTTATGCACTGTTATGTTTAAAATTCTGCATACTGCTTTGATTATATTTCTGCACTGTTTTTTGGTTATATTCTGCACTGTTTTTATGTTCAAATTCTGCACTGTTTTGATATATGAAATTAATGATTTTGGATTATAAATGTTTCTTTTTTCTGTTTTGTGTTGATGTTTTTGGTTAGATTTTTGTTAATATAAATGTTATTTAAGGTTTTGTTATTAGAATTAGTGGGTACACCGTACCTATAGTGGGTACACCGTACCAAAACGTAAGGTACATCGTACCGGACGCGTACCGAATTGAACCTACCCCCTCCGTACCAGATACGGTGGGACCTCGCGAATCACGTTCCCGTACCTCGTTGCCGTACCGAAGCGTACCGCGAACTATGTGACTATGGTTTTAACCCTGTCGGGTGGCGATTCCCCGGAGGTAACACCTTTTCCGTGGAAAGGGTGTTGTACGCCACGATGTTCGAGAATCAATGGTTTAGAGAGAGAGAATCTAGAGAGAGAGTCTAGAGAGAGAAAGTAAGGAAAGGGAAGACCTCCTTTTACCATGAGGGGTGAGCTCTATTTATAGAGCTCACATGTTACCTGTCACAATAGTTGGTGGGGCTGGTTTGACCATGACCACAAATGGGATGGAGCAGTAGCTTCATCAGTTCTTCGATAATGGGATGGAGCCGAAGCTCCATCACTTCTTCAGTAATGGGATGGAGCCGAAGCTCCATCAGTTCTTCCGTAATGGGATGGAGCCGAAGCTCCATCCTCAAATGGGATGAAGGTGTTTTAGATGCTTCACCCCCAACGGGATGAAGGTGTTTTAGGAGCTTCATCCCCAAACGGGATGAAGGTGTTTTAGATGCTTCATCCCCCAACGGGATGAAGGTGTTTTAGGAGCTTCATCCCCAAACGAGATGAAGGTGTTTTAGATGCTTCATCCCCCAACGGGATGAAGGTGTCCCCAAACAGGATGAAGGTGGCTTTTCGAAGCTCCATCACTTCTTCAGTAATGGGATGGAGGCCTTTCAGCCAGATTGGGGAGACTATTGGTGACCCTACTCCAATAATGAAAGGTTGTAATTCGTCATGTGCTTAGAAAAATAGTTTTTTGTGTGAAGAAACTTTTTTCTTGGACATGGAGCTAAATAATAGAATACCTGATCCATCAATCTTACAATTTACGGACTAATAATAAAATTACTTTGGAGGTCGTTCCTCCTTTAGGAATTCCTTCCTTATGGGAAGCGTGTTTTTAGAATATTGGAACCCATTAGGTCTCGTTCTACAACAATTTTTTTCTTTTTTACTATTACGAAGCATCCTTCGTTGAGTGGATACGTGATCCTTCAATACTAGGATATTCTCAGACTAGTACGGAGTCAATTGGTAGGTTGCTCAACCTGTCAATGTTAGGATATACGTTCAGACTAACATGGAGCTATTTTCGGGCGCTCACCCTTCCGTCATTCCTCATAAAAAAAAACTTGTTTTCAAGGAATGAAACCTATTATTAGGCGGTTCAGCCAATGCACTCAAGAAAGAGTTAACTCCTTGTGTTATATGATTTTTATGTCATGGATATTGTGTATATAGGAGACTTAGCTCCATATTTTACATGTTTTTTATAATATTGTGGTATAGTACAAAATTCTCAATCTTCTGAGTTAGATTAGAAAGTAGGTGTAGGTATTTACACCATATGTCGATTGAAAGAAACATCAAACTTGAACATGCTGGACATCTTAGAATGTTCATAAAAAAACTATTATACCCTTATGTTATCATAAAAGTACATCACTTATCATGTTTATAAATTCTAAGTTATCGCGATGTAAATATATCCGGTTGAGAACATTTTGAGTTAAATATTGTAAGTGTGAGTTTTCTATAGTGAATCGTAACAACCTATTTTGGGTAGATTCGGAATTAATCTCATGTTCCTATATTTGAATGAAATATAACGTTGAGATGAACAAAACAAATAGGAAGCACTGTTGTGTTTATTAAAGTAAACAACAAAGTTACATTTTTTATAATAAGAAAATAGTGCAATAGTCATAATTATGAAGCAATTGGTTCAGAATTATATTCCAAATGGACATGGATGTTTATTGTGGTCGCTCTATTTTCAATCCAGAGGCATTTTAAAGAGTTGCCTTTTGGTCTATATTGACTTAAACGGAAAATAGTAATTTTGTTAGATCCCAAGACCTTGGTTCGGATGAGAAAGGAACACGAAACTAATATGTAGTATTTTATTTTAGTTTTTTGGTCGTGATGAGATAATTTTTATCTCGCATTTATTAGAGAGATTCGTTAAATGTGATTCGTATGAAATTTAATTTAGACTGAAGGTCCGATAGGGAGAATCAGATTGAGGGGGCTGACAGCTTCCGATGAGGTGAGCTACCTGTAGTAAAGGCGAGTTCCGGATTTTAAAGTCTTCAAGCTCCGGTGAGACAACTTTAGATAGTACCACTCCGGTCGCGAAGAGCTCTAGTGAGCTTCGAATAATGTGAATTTGGGTGAAACCCGAACGTATGAATAAGCTAAAGTTGGGTTAATTAACAGCTTCGGAAGACCAAAGGTGGCAGTGGACCGGAGTTCCCGAAGCCCTCTACTGGCGAGCGAACATTGGTCTAACATTTCTTGTATAGGCAAGTTTCAGTTTGAAAGGTGGTAAGATGAGTTTTGAAGGTTATGGTTATTTCCGACCGGCTAGCCGAAGGTTTGGGAAGTTAGAAGACCGATGGTGATTCGAAGATATTGATAAAATATGAAAAATCTGACAATGTATATGAAGGCCCTAACTTGTATTCGTAAACGCTAGAAATCGTTGGCACCTTGAGAAGGTTTTCTTTCAAAATGAAATTAGTTATGAAATGAATAAAAATTTTATGAAGTAACTAGGAAGTAAATAGAGGTTACTATTAGAAACCGGAGGATAGGATTATAAATGACATCCGAAATAAGTAAGTAAAGAGATACAAAATATGAAAGAAAATGGTGACACGCATCTCTAGCCGAAGGTTACCCAGAGAAGGGAACGAACCAACCAGGATGATATACAAATGATAATTGTCCCGGACACCATTTTAAAGTATCTTGATTTTCACTAAAACTTGGTTGTACATTGTGTATAAGAATTTGTATACTTTATCCCTAGGGAATAGATTTTACTTTTGTACCATTTGTACTACTTTACCTAAACCTTTTTCATATTTTGTACCATATCAAATATTATATTCATATTTGAAACCTTTTTCTCTTGGGAAAGAAAACTATTTATTATCTGTAACACTTTATCTTAAAATATTATAAATCATAGTTTCCTTATTTATTTATTTATTTATTATTATTTAACCAAAAGCAACCCATAAAAACCATTCATACTTGTTAATTAAGTAAAACATTTTATAAATATATTGGATATTAAAATTTGATGGAAACGTTAACTAAGGCCCACTACCATTTATTCTTCATCGACTTTTTGATAATTAAAATGAAGATAACATCGAATCGTGGACATAAATTATCCTGCTTATTAAGAAATATATATAAAATTATTATGAGAAGTGCTTTTATAATAGGACATAGTACAAGTAGGCATCTTTCTCTTTTATTTTACTCAACCTCTCCTATATTGGGTATTACGAGCATAGCATGGGTACTTTCAAGAGTATGTGCTATACTATAAAAATTGTCAGAAAACACGTGATAGTTTCTTGCAAAAGAATCCGAAAAAATCTTTGTACATGGGACAAAACCAAAGGATTTCCCCTTTTTTTTTTTTCTTCTTTGTGTGACCAAATTATAATGTATATAACTTTTAAACAAAGTTGATTTATATATTTAAAATCGCTTTTTTATTTTACGATTGAACCAATATAATTTGACTGTTTATAATATTTAGAAAAAGATTACGCTATTATGTTAGTCTTTATCATTAATAAAATATTTCTTCTTCTTAAAATATAGAAATGCAACCATAGGAGGAAATATACTATTATATCTTTGTTTTATTGATATTTTGACATAAAGTTGAGATAGTCATCTAATTAACAATTTACAACCCCATATACTTACTTTCTCTTTAATTAATATAGTTATAATTGATATGTACTTTGGTAAGTGATATCGAATATTTTAATCATATCATTATATGCGATATTTGTCTTTTTAAAGTTTAATTCATAACGGATTGTGGGAATTTCGGGCAAATTTGGTATTAAAATGTTATACAGGTATTAGCCAAAGTTCTAGAGCGGAAGTGACATAATTGGAGCTGAAAATGAAGAAAACGGGTCAATGTTGTATTCCCGTTATGTTTTGAGAACTAGAAGCAATTGGTCACGAGAGATGAAGCAGAAACGAGCAACAAAACACGAAAACTGAGGAAAGCCCGTGGGACGCCCGTCCCAGGGAAGGGGACTCCCGTCCCGCGCATGTCTGCAGCTGCTGTTTGTTGTTCGACGTTTTATAAAAACGTTTTTAGGGTTTATATCAATTATCATTATCATACGCAAGTTTTGGAGTATTAAACCCTAGCTTGGACCGACAAATTCTTGGAGTTATTTGGTATTTTTAGACTCGTTTATTTCGTTGTTTAAACATTCGGATCATTGGTACTTTAATCCATTTCGTTACTACTTTTAATATAAAGATGTTTCAGTCAATTCAATTGTGTTGCGTTTTTATCATTATGAGTAGCTAAATTTCTTAACGTTCACTTGGATGATGTGATCGATTATGTAGGTTATTGTTTAATCACGTATATGTTGAACTGGATTTTATGTTTAATCGAAAAAACCAATTGTAATCAGTTTTTGAATCTTGTTTAATCTTTTATATAAACTGTTAGTAATTCATCATAGGTATTCGAGAGGAACTTGTGACATTACAAAATAGTTTATGAAATAACTAATCGGTCTATAATTAGTTTAAAGATATTAGTATTCGAGAGGAACTAGTATTAAAGATTTAAACAATAAAAACGTGATTATGGTTGTTAGTTAACTAGATTAAGAGAGATCAATTTAGTTAATTAAGAAGCTATTCGAGAGGAAGATTTATAAGATTAAATCATAAAATCGGCTTAGGTACTTATTGCTTAGTTGTCAAACGTAGAAATTATACACGAGAGTGGTAACTATACATGAGACGATTAAAGTTTTAATGGGAAACGAGAGTTCAAGTTAAATACCTTTTAAGTAGTTCAACATTACTAGTAATTAAGTGATAACCGTAGTAATTGTGATCAAGACCAAGTGAATGTATTTTTCATCAATTGTTTACAAAAAAAAATCTTTTCAGCGATTCATTTGAATCAATCAGTTTCTTAAATTTTGTAGTTTAAGCACCGTGACAATTCGGTCACAAAACCCACTTTTTTTTTTAATTATTAATTATATTTCAAACATCAGTCCCTGCGAACGAACCTGATTTACCTAAAACTATACTATACTTGATTAGGTCCACTGCCTAAGATTGTGTAGTCGAGTCGTAAGTATTTCTTGTTTTTAAAATATACTCGATTTCGCACATCAAATTTTTGGCGCCGCTGCCGGGGACTGGAGTTTTTTATTTTAATTAATAATTTTTGATTCGATCCTTTTAGGTATTAATTACTTGAAAGTTATTTTAATTGTTTATCAGGTGCTTTTGACGGTTTTTATTTGTGATTTTTTTTCCAGAGATTTCAGGTAGTGGATGAACACAAGGGCTTCGGGGTTACCGCTTAAAAGTCCACAGTCTAATCCAGGAGTTTCAAAGAAAAGGCGCAACAAGAAACCAAACACTACACCACCATCACCGGTTAAGTTAGAAACGGAGGATCTAGAAATAAATTTCGAGGATTCAAACAGTTCAGATTCAGAAGTAGAGATAGTAGTTGAGATGGCTGATCCAAATGATGTACCGATGCATCAGAGAGCTAGGGTAGTACCGCCAACACCGGGTTCGGCGATTCGTACCCCAGACATGGGAAATGATTTTTCAGTGAAGGGTCATCATCTAAAGATGATCCAGGATAATTACTTTGACGGAAGGATGAGAAAAGATCCACATTCTCATGTGGCGAAATATGTTAAATTGTGCGAGATGTTCAAATACGGGGCAGGAAGGGAAGATAATGTCAAATTAATCCTTTTTCCTTCGTCTCTCACGGGAGAGGCACTCACTTGGTTTGAAGAGTTACAGGAAAACTCCATTGATACGTGGGCGAAAATTAGGGAAGAATTTGTTTCCAGGTTTTTTCCATCATCTTTGGCAAGAAGCTTATTGAATGATATTCGGGGATTTAGGCAAGGTGACGGAGAAACCATTGTTGAAGCTTGGAGTAGGCTTAAGGATATGCTCAGGGGTTTTCATGGGCATGGATTAGATAAAGGGCAGATTATTGATATTTTCTTCTTTGGATTGGACAAGAAATCGCAGGGGGAGTTAAATCTAGCTGGGGGAGGAAGTTTTCAGTACAAATCCATCAACGATGCGACCAAGATGTTGGATGATCAGTTGTTAATGGATTTATCTAGAGAACATAATCAGTTTGGTCGAGAAAGAGGAGGAAAGAAGGTAGTTGCTAGTGCTGAGAGTAGTAGTGGGAATACAGAGATGATGGTTGAGATCAAAGCGTTATCTAGTAAAATGGATACTAATTTTTCGAGGATAGATAATCAGTTTAGTAGAGTTGGGAAGGATATGAATGTGATAGCAAATGGTTGTGACTACTGTGGGGGATTGCACTACACTGAAGATTGTGATGTTAGAAGAGAAGCTGAAAGTGAGGATGTGAAGTTTGCGCAAAATCAGTACCAAGGAGCATTTCAGAGATCCGACTTTCATAATCGTAATTCGGGTAATTATAATTCTGGTAATAATAATTTTAATGCTAACAATTCTGGAAATTCTCAAAACAGGTACCCAAGTAGTAACCAGAATCAGTATCAGAACAGTAACCAGAATCAACAGCAGGAAGAAGAGGAATCGGGTTTGATGGACATAATGAAAAACTTCATTCAAACTCAGTCAGCGAAGAATGAAGCAACAGACAACCAGTTTAAGGTCCTTAATGAGAAATTGGAGCAAGGACAAAGGAATCAACAAGCAGCACTTAGTGATTTGGAGAAGAGATTGGAGAGACTAAGTGATCAACATGCTGCTAGGCCTAATGGTCAGTTGCCAAGTAACACACAACAGAACCCAAGACAACAACCATTTTGGCAGACTGGGGGGCAAAAATCTCAACCTCCTAACAATCGAAACGAGCATGTGAATGCGGTGTCTACAAGGTCTGGTAGAGTTTATGGTAATACTAATGATTTTGCAGGTGTTACTAGTCCAGTTGTGCAGGAATCTAATGTTGAAGTGGATGAGAATGAGGAAGAAGAGGAACCGGAGGTTACACCAGCTACTAAATCTAAACCGGCTGTGGCACCTCAAGTGAAAGCATACAAGCCGAAAGTTCCCTTTCCTCAACGTTTGAGGAAGGAGAAGATGCAGGAACAATACGGTAAATTTGTTGATATGATTAAATCTGTGCATATTAATGTTCCTTTGGTTGACTTGATTTCAGGAATGCCAAATTACGCCAAATTTATCAAGGAGCTTGTATCTGGAAAAGGGAAGTTGGAGGAAGCTCAAGCGACGTTTTTAAATGCAGAGTGTTCAGCACTTATTCAAAACCAGCTTCCACCAAAGTTAGGAGACCCAGGGAGTTTTCTAATTTCATGTACTTTGAGTAAAACAATAACTTGTGAGGCATTAGCTGATTTAGGAGCTAGTATAAATCTTATGCCTTATTCATTGTATGTTAAATTGGATTTAGGGGCATTAAAACCTACTCGTATGAGTATTAGACTCGCCGACCGTTCATACCAATACCCTTTAGGTATAGTCGAAAATATGCGAGTGCAAGTAGGTAAATTTTTGTTTCCCGTTGATTTTGTCATATTAGAAATGGAGGAGGATAGAAAGGTACCTTTGATTTTAGGTAGACCATTTCTACATACTGCGGATGCTATCATTCGTGTTCAGGAAGGGAAAATTTCTTTGGGAGTTGAGGAGGAAATGATTGTTTTTACTGTAGATCGAGCTTTAAAGCATTCTTATTCTTGTGATGATACATGTTTTCGTATTGATGTTGTTGATGAAATGCTTGACCTAGATGTGCAGGAAATACGTGGAGGACAAATTGCGTTTGAAGAGGAGGAAGATCAGGAGCTCGAGGATTTTGATCCCATCTTGAAAATGGAGCTGGAGAAATTTGAGAAGAATTCCACGAGCATGAGATTTGAAAAATCCGACCCGAATTTAGACTTATTAGAAATTGAATATTTAATGAATAATCCGGGTGCAACGTTGTTGGAGGAAAGGATTCCATCTAAGGAAGAGCTCGAGAAGTCAAACTCAAGTTTGGGGGAAACTTGTCACGGTATGTCTCCCGACCCTTTTGATTTATTTTCTTTTACTTGTCGAGAAAAGGAGAATTTTTTGCAGGAATTTGAGGATATCGGAGATGATACAGCATGGGAGGAATTTAAGAAGACGAAATTCAATGAAAGCAAAAGTGACGATGTTTGGGAAATTGGAGATGTTTTATTACTGCTCATTGAGGCTCGAGAGTGGCATGACGCTTGGGTGAAGCGAACCAAGATGTTCGATGTCATGGAGGAAGCGTTGACTTTTGGCGACCATGACGGATATGATACGAGTGAGCAATTCGTGGATGATGGAAAGCACGTGGGAAAGAAAGGCGAGATAAATCTCGACCTTAACATGAAGGCGTAAGTTGGGGCATATCGAGTCAAGCTAAGGACTCGTTCGAAAAACAAGCGCTTGCGGGAGGCAACCCGAGGTAACTTGTATATTTTCAGTTTCGTTTTCATTCAAAAAAAAAAAAACAAATAAATAAAATCGGTCAGATATGGGGGACGCCCGTCCCCTATTTTGGGACTCCCGTTCCAAATTTTGCACCAAATAACGAGCGTACTGGAACCCCCGTTCCACAAACCGTGACTCCCGTCACAACCCCGAGGGACGCCCGTCCCAAGGCCGTGACGCCCGTCACGAGGGCCTGGTCCAGGTTCTTGATTCTTTTGCTGTTGCTTGCTGCCCGTTATTGTTCCCACATCTTTTCCTTTTTATTCTTAACCAAAAACATTTTTCTTATTTCTTTATTTCTTAGTCTATTTTTCTTATTCTTTTTTATTTTACTTTTTCTTAATTCTTTTTATTTCTTAGTTTATTTTTATTTTTCTTTATTTATTTGTGATAACTAATGTTAACGTACCTTGTATTCTTTGTTTACCTTGTTTTTCCTGTGTTTTGAATCGTCTTGTACAATGAGGGCATTGTCCAACTCTTATATGGGGGGAGTTGAGGAAAAACATCCGTTGTGTTTCGTTTAGTCAGTGTATTGTATTTGTAAAAAATATATATATATATATATATATATATATATATATATATATATATATATATATATATATATATATATATATATATATATATATATATATATATATATATATATATATATATATATATATATATATATAAAAATGATGACATGTCTTGAGAAATTTTAATCTGTTGCATAACCTAGCACATTTTATACCATACTCAAAGAAAATTGAGATTTTGAGCCTTGAAAGCATTCATTTTAAATGCTCCTTTTTCTTTTGTATGAGTGTGCCGATGGTTGATGACTTTAGAACTTGACATAGTCATACGTTTCGAGACCATAGATGAGCATTGCATTAGGGTAACCTGGTGTAATTTGGTACAACGTTAGGGGCAATTTAGGAATAAACCATTTGATTTAGCCTATTCGTTTTTTTGTTAAATAATTATAGCTTAATCACATTGGTTAGCTAATTTCCATGTAACCCTTTTGTAACACTTACTCTTAGTGTTATATACTCTAGCTAACCACTTTGCGCCTAACTTATTCGTTTCATTTAAATCCACTAAATATTTTGTACATTAGCCTTTTTCTTTTCATTTTTAGATGAATTCGAACTTATTTTTGAGATTGCTATTGAGTGTGTACATTGTCACACCCCGCTAAAGCGGAAACACGGAATGTGAGAGCTGGAAGATCATTACACGGTCATAAGCAAACATAAACGATTCAAGTCATTTCGATTAAAAATAAAATTTGTTCAAAGTTCAACAACCAAGTAGTTCATAAGTTTCAAAATAAAATACAAGTACAAGTTTCAATTAAAAATTCCCAAAATGAAAGGTCTTTTCCCAATGAGCGCCTCACGTAACCATATCGACCCTCCTTTGACATGCATTCCGAACACTTACTTTAATTTCCTGAAACATAAGATAAAGTGTTAACTACATAAAGTAGTGAGTGAGTTACAGTTTAGAGTTTGAGAAAGTTTCTAAAAATAGAAAGCTGTAAAACATATATTGACGTCATAAGTAAAAAGAACGAGTTGACGTTTGACCATATATGTAAATAGTAAAAGTTTGTATGTACGCGAGTAAAATAATTAAATAAACTCGTATAATAAAGTTGTAGCGGAAACCAGGCGCTAAAATAAAGTTGTAGCGGAACAATGCTAAAATAAAGTTGTAGCGGAACAGTGCTAAAATAAAGTTGTAGCGGAACAGTGCTAAAATAAAGTTGTAGCGGAACAGTGCTAAAATAAAGTTGTAGCGGAAACAAGTCGCTAAAATAGATGTATGCGTAGGGAGTATGTGTTTAACTAAATAGTAAATCGTATCAATCACTTGGCATAATATAAGTAGTAAGTATACACTAAACCGATTGTATGGTCCTGATCTAGCCCAAAAATGTTTAATTGAGTGAACATCTGTGTGGTAGTAATATGTACTTGGGACGCTAACCCTTAGTAAGGAGTGACCACTCCTAAGTATCGATACTCATATGACTAACGGTTGTTGCTAATAGTGTATAAGTGAACTTGAACCAAAAACGGGCAATTGAACAAAGTTGCAAAAATTGTACTGAACTCTTACGGGCTTATATATCCATCAAGGATTGGTTGCTAACAAGTATCCTAGTTTAGTTAACCCGCTAAGGCAATAACACAAATACGCATAATAGTTTGTACAAGTACCAAGTTTCGAACAGTTTCAAATAGGTTTCAAAAGTACCAAGTTTCGAACAGTTTCAAATAAGTTGTATAGTTTCAAAGTTTCATGAGTTTAAAATGTCTCAAGTTTCCAAATATTTAACAATTCGCAAATAGTGTTAATAGTTACAAACATGTGATCTTATGTTTCCCCCAAATAAAGTTTAAATGTACAAAAGTAAAACAATGGGGTTGTAACTCACGGGTTGCGAAGAAAGTGAGCTCGGAATCGGTCGGAAAGTGGAGCCGGGAATCACGGGATGCCTAGGAATACCAAGATTGTCCAAAAGTTAATATCTTATTAGGTTCTTTATATGAGAGATTATGTAACTTTTGTTTACGATTAAGTGTTTAGGTCGATATTGTTCCAAAATTGGTCCGAAGCGGTTAACGTTATTTTTAGTCCGAGAAAGTCCATAGTTGACGTTATTTGTTTATATGTTAGATATATTTTGGTTGCTGAAGTGATGTGAGTTTTCTAACGAAATTTGGGCAGCGCTTCCGCACTATAGTTTCTAAATCCAAATTTTCAACACTTTCCCGCTTACAATTTTTATAACACTAATTATATTAATTCATCAAGTTCAATCTAAATGTAATATGTCAAATAAGTCATCCCAAACACAAGTATTTGTTTATTACAGTAGCTTTTATTCAGATTCGAGATAACAAGTTCAAAGTGGCGGTTTTTATCAAGTTAACAACGATTTTTGGAGCTGCCAGCAGCTCGGTGCTTAGCACCTGTTTCCAGGTGCGCAACACCTGCTCGGTGCTTAGCACCTGCTTGCTGGACTTCTTCAAAAATCGTTTTTGGTGGTTAAATCGGTTATCTTGATGGTAGATTTCGACATGCAATTGTTATAAACCTTATTAATCATCATTTTCTCAGTTTATATGTAACTTTTATCCATAAAAACAAAGATCAAAGCACCATTTATTAAAATCCCGTTTTTGAATATAAAAATGGTTATAAAACTTCATCAAAACTTGTTTTTATGGTTTTGATCATACATGCAATGAGTTAGATTGATAATATAAGTAAAAAGGAAGATTTCTACCGGATGAAAATGCTTAGATGATGCCTTAGAAGTGTTTTGAGCTCCAAAAATGGTGAAATAAGCTTTTAACCGAAATCCTTTGCTTCCTATGGCTTACCCTTGATGTTTGAATGATTTTTAGTGGTGTGGAATGTGATTTTTGTGGCTGTAAATCTCTGAAAATGTGATGTTCTTGAGGTGAGTTTGAGAGAAAATGGAGAGAAAATAGTTGGTGTGTGTGTGTTTTATGTTTACAAAATGAAATAAGGAAAAGAAAATGAGCTCAAATAATGGTATGGGGGTTTGGGTTCTGCTAAAAGCAGTAATGGAGTGGTTTAAATCGTTTTTGATTGGTGGTTTATGTTTATAAAAACGAGACAACAACAAAAATACAAAATTTGAAATCTGGTAGCCGGTGCTGCGCACCGGCCAGTTTTTCAGCTTTTATCTGATTTTTCGTTTTTTACGTTTTTGCTTCGTTGGACCTTTTTGTTAATTGAAAGTTCTTAAGTATGATTTGTTATGAACTTACGAAAGTTCATTAGTTGTTTTCTTGGTATTAGGACTTATATAATTGATTCCGGGAGTTATTCCGACACTAGTTCCGACAAGTACAGACTTAACAATTACGACCTAGAACAAAAGCGAACACGATAAAAGAGGGACTAGAGAATTGAACCGATATAGCAACTGAGAGACACATGAATTTTGGACGGTTGTCACATACATGAAGATTGAAGTTAGAAGTGTTAAGGCATTGAGATTATCGAATATCGTTAGCCTTTGTATCATATATTTAATTGTTTGCAAAAGAAAAAAAAAGAAAAAAAAACAAAAAAAACAAAAAAAAAAGAGAGTTGTAAAGTTATGTAGTTTTATGTATTTTGAGTCTTTGAAGAAATAAAGTAGAAGTAGTTGTATTATGAGTTATGTAATTCGGAAGAAATTGAAGTTATATGGAGCAATTGGTTCATTAGCGTTTAGGAGTTCGGATTCATTCTAAGTTTAGATGTATACTACGTTTATTTGTATACTTTTTATTTATTTACCCATTTAACCTCTATATATTTATTCACATGCCTTTACCTGTACATTATATTCCGAATAAAAGTCCACGTTTAGTTGTACCTAGACTCTAGTGGTGGAGAAACGATACTTTATCAAGCCTATGATAGAAAACTCACCATGACTGAGCAATTGAGCGGATTTACAGAATATTTTACATACCCTTTAGACTAGTTCGAGAGATTTGTGTGAATTACTCCCAATAATTCGTGAGGTGTTTGGTTATGCTTTTTAAATCATGGTTTGGTAATTAAATTGAATTGAACTGGATTTGCTTGAGGGCAAGCAAAGGTTAAGTATGGGGTTATTTGATATCGCATATTTTAATCATATTATTATATGCGATATTTGTCTTTTTAAAGTTTAATTCATAACGGATTGTGGGAATTTCGGGAAAATTTGGTATTAAAATGTTATACAGGTATTAGCCGAAGTTCTAGAGCGGAAGTGACATAATTGGAGCTGAAAATGAAGAAAACGGGTCAATGTTGTATTCCCGTTATGTTTTGAGAACTAGAAGCAATTGGTCACGAGAGATGAAGCAGAAACGAGCAACAAAACACGAAAACTGAGAAAAGCCCGTGGGACGCCCGTCCCAGGGAAGGGGACTCCCGTCCCGCGCATGTCTGCAGCTGCTGTTTGTTGTTCGACGTTTTATAAAACAGTTTTTAGGGTTTATATCAATTATCATTATCATACGCAAGTTTTGGAGTATTAAACCCTAGCTTGGACCGACGAATTCTTGGAGTTATTTGGTATTTGTAGACTCGTTTATTTCGTTGTTTAAGCATTCGGATCATTGGTACTTTAATCCATTTCGTTACTACTTTTAATATAAAGATGTTTCAGTCAATTCAATTGTGTTGCGTTTTTATCATTATGAGTAGCTAAATTTCTTAACGTTCACTTGGATGATGTGATCAATTATGTAGGTTATTGTTTAATCACGTATATGTTGAACTGGATTTTATGTTTAATCGAAAAACCAATTGTAATCAGTTTTTGAATCTTGTTTAATCTTTTATATAAACTGTTAGTAATTCATCATAGGTATTCGAGAGGAACTTGTGACATTACAAAATAGTTTATGAAATAACTAATCGGTCTATAATTAGTTTAAAGATATTAGTATTCGAGAGGAACTAGTATTAAAGATTTAAACAATAAAAACGTGATTGTGGTTGTTAGTTAACTAGATTAAGAGAGATCGGTTTAGTTAATTAAGAAGCTATTCGAGAGGAAGCTTTATAAGATTAAATCATAAAATCGGCTTAGGTACTTATTGCTTAGTTGTCAAACGTAGAAATTATACACGAAAGTGGTAACTATACATGAGACGATTAAAGTTTTAATGGGAAACGAGAGTTCAAGTTAAATACCTTTTAAGTAGTTCAACATTACTAGTAATTAAGTGATAACCGTAGTAATTGTGATCAAGACCAAGTGAATGTATTTTTCATCAATTGTTTACAAAGCAAAATCTTTTCAGCGATTCATTTGAATCAATTAGTTTCTTAAATTTAGTAGTTTAAGCACCGTGACAATTCGGTCACAAAACCCACTTTTTGTTTTATTAATTATTAATTATATTTCAAACATCAGTCCCTGCGAACGAACCTGATTTACCTAAAACTATACTATACTTGATTAGGTCCACTGCCTAAGATTGTGTAGTCGAGTCGTAAGTATTTCTTGTTTTTAAAATATACTCGATTTCGCACATCAGTAAGGAAAGACAAAATATATACAGCCTATGGAATAACTTATTTTGTTTTTAACTTCGAAGTCAATACTTTCGTGACTTTTCATATTTGTTTAATATCGAGATTTTTAATTATTTGGGGCTATATATTTTCTTAAAATCTGCATGTACTTTTACGAGAGACATTTATCACGAATAAACATATGTGGAAATGAGATGTCGACTTAGGAGTAACCTGTGTTTTCGAATATGATGCTTAATGGGAGATAGAGACGAGCTTCTTGCTTGTGTCCCACGGATGGCGCCAATTGAAGTAAAAATCCGTCGGGTTGGTGTTGACGACCAAGAGGTGCCGTTCTTCGTCACCCCGAGCTTAGATTATACGATAAACAGAAAAGAATTAGTTAGAAAGAGACCCGACACCGAAGTTGGTATCGGGTTCCATAATCCAAGGACCCGAGGGTTTTAACCCTGTCGGGTGGCGATTCCCCGGAGGTAACACCTTTTCCGTGGAAAGGGTGTTGTACGCCACGATGTTCGAGAATCAATGGTTTAGAGAGAGAGAATCTAGAGAGAGAGTCTAGAGAGAGAAAGTAAGGGGTGAGCTCTATTTATAGAGCTCACATGTTACCTGTCACAATAGTTGGTGGGGCTGGTTTGACCATTACCACAAATGGGATGGATCAGTAGCTTCATCAGTTCTTCGATAATGGGATGGAGCCTAAGCTCCATCACTTCTTCAGTAATGGGATGGAGCCGAAGCTCCATCAGTTATTCCGTAATGGGATGAAGCCGAAGCTCCATCCTCAAATGGGATGAAGGTGTTTTAGATGCTTCATCCCCCAACGGGATGAAAGTGTTTTAGGAGCTTCATCCCCAAACGGGATGAAGGTGGCTTTTCGAAGCTCCATCACTTCTTCAGTAATGGGATGGAGGCCTCTCAGCCAGATTGGGGAGACTATTGGTGACCCTACTCCAACAATACTCTAATAGCTTTTTTAGTGTTTCAGATCTTTGAGAAGAGCCGAATGGTTATCAGCTATCACCCCTAACCTAATTTCGGTTCCTCTATTAACTTTGACTTGAACAACAATTTAGGTGTTTAATCATAATATTTGAGATATCACTATAAAGTTGATGTTAACTCTTATAAGCTTTGGGGCGCTTGGACCACACGATGCGTATCAGCGTATGTTTGTCCCAAGAGACTTCATGTATCCTTAATGTTGCATATCGAAGGTTGTTAAGTGAGCTTATTCATATTGCCACTTCACTTAGAAGATTCTGATACCAAGGAAGTGTGGCAACGCCCTTTCATAAATATATTATATATTTTAAATAATAATTTATTGAAATGACTTTTTAGCAACTACATGTCGTAGCCAAATATTATAACTAATTTTTTGAGTAAATTTTAATTAAATTAATTTTATTTTTAAATAATATATAATTAAAAATAATAATAATTTTTCTTTTTTTTTTTGGAAAAACCGTTCCCCACGGCATGTCGTCCCCCAAAAGTAGCGCGAAATTAATTTCTTTTTGGAGCCAAATTATTTTAACAAAAAATTAAATAAATAACTGATAACCATTTAGCGAGGACATGTCGTCGGGAATTTCGTCGGAAGGTTTTTTGATCAAAAAAAGTCAAATAATGCCATTTTTTGTCGTTTAGTGAGACTTTTAGGCACGACTCTTTGTCGTCGCCAAAACCCTCATCGGGAAATGGTCATATTCTTGTAGTGTTAAAAAGTTAGATATCACCAAATAAAGTACATTACGTTATAAAATACATAAAGTTAAAAACTATAAAATGTAAGGATGTTAGCAAATGGTAAGCGTATGTCCTCTTTTGTTATTTTAGTAATTACAGTACTACTACTTTGTAGTAGTGGGTTGTTATCAATAAGTAATCCCAGTTCGACGAGCACACTGCAAATAATCCCGAGAGTAACTTTAATCTATTAGATAATAAGGCAAAATTCGATATGTGGGTTTCGCTCCATTAAGGTTTATGGAGATTAGGTTAACAGTATCTCTATATATTAAGTATGAATAATAATAAAAACCAAGGGGTTTTAACATTCTAATATGGTATCAGAGCGGGTCTGATCTCGTCCCTATTTTTCTCCAAACCTTAATCGGCCGCCTAGCTGGACTAGGTTCCAAATCGTATAAAAAAAATAAAATAAAAAACCTTTTTCTTTTGTTTATCTTCTACAGACGCCTAAAACCGGCCGAAAATTCGCCTTTTCTTTTCTTCTACAGCCGCCTAAAATCATCAGCAAATCAAATATGAAGTTCAAAGTTATCAAGAATCAAGACAAAAAAAAACAAACAAATAAAATTCAAGCGTATGTTTATGAAGATGGGTCTGTCAAAACTGGATCTTAAATATGCAACAGATCTGCCAAAGCCGGATCTCAAGCTCCTAATATCTTTGTTTATTTTACTTTTATTTCTTTATCTTTATTTTCATAGTTAGAGTTTGTTATTCAGTTCGAGTTTTCACGATTTCACTGTTCGAACTGCCAGAAGTATTAGATAATAAGTCCAAACTCGAAATGCAGGTTTGGGTCCATTAAGATTTATAGAAATTAGGTTAACATTATATAAGGGAGTTTTAACATTCTAATATAATCATAGTAGAAAATGACATTCACCATCGACGACATCTTAAACCAAATCTTCTCAGCCGTCAACAACTACTTCACGTATGTAATCACTTTATTCAACAAAGAATCTCCACCGGACGCTCCTGGCCACTGGTTCGACGTCGCTGCACCTTATCTAGTAATTGTTGCAACCTTGATCACGTGTTTGTGCGTGTGCCAATGTTTATTTTGGATCATGTCTGTGGTAATCCCCCGCTGCTTCAAAGCCGCGAGTTCGTTGCTTTGTTGTTCGTATAGGTGTTTATGCTGTCGGGGAAAAGAGGATCCGGATTCAGATTCGGATTCAGAATGGGTTGAGAGGATGATGATAGCACCAGGTAGATCTCCTTTGTTGTTACGTAGGGATGTCTTTGAAGAAAACCCTAGAGGCTATTTTCGTGGTCTTCGTGGACTTCCTTGTTGGTCGCCTCTTTTACGATCTCCTTTGAATCCTAACACAAACTAATTGCGGAATAACTAATTTGAGTAAGTAAACGGTGAAGAACAGAAGATATAATCAAATGATTGATTCTATTAAGCTTACGTGTTTGTTTACAATCACGAATAGAACCTAAACACTCGATTACAAGACTTTAACACTCAAGAACTCACAATTACGTGATCTAAACCTAGCTCATGTAACTATTCTCTGTATTGAATGCTCTGACAATGTTCAACAACCCGCATTTATGATTTCGAGGCTGCTATTTATAGGTGGCCCGAAACCCTAGAAGAGTTACGCTCACGTAACTCTTTGGAAGAGAGTTACGTGCGTAACTCTCCAAGTTACGTGCGTAACTCAGAGTTACGTGAGTGTAACTCAGTTACTTGAACGTAACTTGTTCGTAAATGCGTTTGGACTTTACAACTCGATCTAATTACATACTAACTCTACGACACGTTCAAATGAATACAAATACAGACAATAATGCTCCAACATTCCTAATAATTTTTCTTTTGTATAACATGTGACTTGACTTTTGTATTTATATAAAAAATCATACTCACTCTATAATATCTGTTTTGATTTCGAATTATTTGGAAACAACGTGTGTTCTTGTCTTATCTCAATTTGAATTACCCGAGGTAGTAAAGGGTCAAAATACTCCATTGAGAAAGTGTTTCATGATTCAAGAATAATCTAAGATTATCAATCTTGAACCCATTCTCTAACCAAGGCCTTGTCCTATACTAAGCAAACATTAGTGTAGTTCATATTTCCAGGTTATATGTTACTAATTTAGGGAGTTGAAAGGGTAAGGAAGAGAATGAAAAGGTGGGAGAGGGAAACGACTAAATGGTCTAGGGATTAAGACTTACCCTGTGATACCACATGTCAGTTTGCAAAGTGGCTGTCTGTCTTCCATTCATAACTAGATTATTGCCCCGATAGCGCAGATAAATATAAATAAAAATTTAATCGTAAACTTTATGTTTATTAACACGTTCTTTTAAATTATTATGAGAATACAATATTACACGTATAATAACAAATATACATTTATTTTTATACAGTTTATAGTTATAATAACATATATACATTTATGTTTATACATATATATTATTATTTTGTATTAAAAGATTTTAGAATAATAATAATAATGTAAATTATACTCCAATAAGAGACATGTTTTTTTATTGTAATAATGGTGAAATTGAAGAAAGAATGCAATTATCGATTGTAAAAGGGTGTAAAATGAAAAAACTATTTGACGACATCATCAATTTCATCTAACGGTTGAAATCAAAGTATCTAACTAATCAAAGGGACCTTACTTCGTCATGTGCCATTTAAGGCCCGTCTTTTATTATATACTAGATTATTGTCCCGCGATAATGCGGAAAAAAATAAAAATTGAATCGTAAATTTTATGTTTATGTAGCTTTTAATTTATTATGGAAAAGTAATGTTATATGTATAATAATATATATAGTGTTACGTTTATACACATGTTGTTTATAGTTATAATAACATATACATTTTTACGTTTATACACATGTTTTGATATTTTGTATTAGGAGATTTTAGAATAATCTTTAATATATAATGAAAGATGAGCCTTAAATGTCACATGGCAAAATAAGAATCGTTGGATGAGTTGGCTTCTTTTATTTCAACCGTTAGATCAAATTGATGATTTCATCAAAGATTATTTTTATTTTACACCCTTTTATAATAAATAATTACATTTTCTATTTAATTCTCATATCCACTAAAATAAAAACAAAATTCTAATTTATTTATAAGATCACACAATTTGGACTATGATTTACTTTATTGTTATTTTTGAAATTCAAAGAAGTCAACTCATCCAATGGACCTTAATTCGCCATATGACATTTAATGTCCTTCTTTTATTAGATATTAAAGATTATTGACAAAAGATACGAGTTACATATGTAGATTACAAGTGGGTTTCCCAAAGGCCAAGGTAATGAGCTAAACTATCAAATACAAGTGGCTTCCTAAAGGCCAAGGGCTAAACTATCAAATACATAATACATACTAACATGAAACATCTATATGGTAGGAATATGATCAAATAAGGATCCAAAATAAAAACATTCAAAACATTCAAAATATCCATTTAGTAGAAACTCAAAATTTAAATTAACATATATAAAATATAAATAGCTTATATGAAATATTAATTATACCATTAAAATAAAAATTTAATCACATTTTCATGGAGTACCCACTTGATTATAGTTTTGACAACTTTTTAGAGAAAAAAAACTAAAAAAAATTACATCTAACATTTTAAAAATGGATTAACTTTTTGAAAAGTGCATCTAACTTTTGAAGAATGCATCTAATTTTGAAAAAGTGCATCTAACTTGTTTTTATTTTTTTATATGAAAATCTTACAAAAGTTATTTAATTACGATTCTCCTAAATAAATCTTCAAAAAAATGTTTTTTAATAAGGTTTTTAAACTGATTTTGTGATGTTTTTACGGTTTTTATATTAGATGGTGTTTTTACAAGAACCCAACCCCTATATGGTAAATATGTTTCTTTTAAACCATATCCGAATCAAAATTTCTATTTACCCGATTAAACGAACCGTACCCATTACCCACACCTAAAAGAAGCGTAATTTTAATACTGATACGAGTGAAATTGTGGTTAATGTATAAGTTAGTAAACCCATGCTTAAAAGTTGATGGTAATTTTGCGACAGTTCCTTTAAGTAGTTAAACTATAATAATTTTCAATATAATATGTGTTTTATAACCATATCCCCGAGACTATGATTAGCATATTACGAATTTATTCCCACCTACTCTTCACTTTCACCAACTGCTAACTAAAATGGGTACTCGGACAGCTAATAAGGGGACCATTTTCGCAAATACTTGGTATAAAGTTGCAAGTGAATCTCCTTAGCCAACCAAACTAGCAAACTCCAACTAAAGCAGACCAAAGTATCGATGGCCAACAACTTGCCGAAGAAATTGAACAATATTCTCAGTCAAGTCGTTTCCGCCATCAGCCCGGAGTTGCTTTCGGATACCAATGTCGACAAAAAACACCCCCACTTGGAAGTCGCGGCACCTTATCTGATAGCTGCCGCGATCGGGCTCATTGTCATGTGCTGCGGCCGTTGCTTATGTGGTAGACGTGCAATGAGGTTACAAAGGGCTGCTTTTGAAGGAAACCGTAGAGGGCATTTTCGAGGCATTCGTGGCAATAATAACCGAGATATCAATCCTTATAATTAACAATGTTTGTTTGAATTTTGTACAATGTTATGCTATAGTATGCAGCGTGTATGAAGTATGATTTGTGTTTTGTGATTTTATTATAAATTGAGATCTCTTTATCGATATAAGAAAATTGATAAACTTTATACATTACTTAAATTATGTTTTTTTCAAATAAAAACCCGACATTGACTGTAAGAGCATCAATGAGATAAGGTTTACTATAAAATCCATTATACGCTTAAGTTTACTTAAGACCGGACGGTTTCTATTTTAGCGTTAAGGTATACATAATTTAGTATGCAAATTATATTTTATATATATTTCTAAAGGCTTATATGAATATCAAAGTCATAAAGTTATTAACAAAATTGTTTAATAGTAACTTTTATAACCAAATCTATCTTTTTTTACATTATATAATTTTTTGATTTACATCTACTTTTACATTAATAGATATAGGATATGTTTAGTATAACTAGTTTGTTGCTGAAACTGAAAGTTGAGGTTTATATTCCGAGTTAAAAACTTGGATTTTTATTATCATTAATGTGTTTGAAGAGTAGCTAAAGTTAAAGGTTAAAAATGTAAAATGTCTAAAAAAATATATAACTATATAATAAGACAAATTTTATAAAAAATATATATATATAATTTATCATAATATAAGCTTAAGCTATTTTTTTTTAACTATTTAAAATAGTTTAAATTTTAGAAGCTTATTTACAGAACGGGAAAAAGGCAAACCCCATTTAAGCCCTTTCAAACATAGTCCTAGTAAACTAGTAACTAGTTGAGTTGGAAGTAGTTGGGCTTTAAATTCACTTTTAATTTTTTTACGTGGTGATTCAGGGTTTTTAATAAAGCTAATAATTTTCAAAATATCTTTTTCTTTTTTCTTTTATAGTATGAGCATCAGAGCAAGAGAAGATTTAGTTTGGCTATGGCCCAAAATAACCTAATGTTTTGGTTAATTAACAATTCAAAATCTTTAATAGTTTGTACTTAGTTAAATCAATTTTTATATACCTTTAGTTAATAATTGTAACATAAATCAATTTTTAAATTTATAGATTTATGATAAAATTTCTTTAGTCTTTCATGATCTAAAATTTAATTTATTTGATGATATATTATTTATTACTAAATATTAAAATATATTATGACAAGACCTTTAGTATTTCATATTTTTAAACTAAATATATTAATAATATGTTATTTATTATTATTTATATTAATATTAGAGCACACGGAGCGGTCATGTTGTCACTCCGTTGTGAATCAAATTCTCCACCACAACGAGGCTCTCCTCGTTGTCCCACTCCGCTGCCTCTGTTGTCAAGCTCGTTCTCCGGGTAACGAGCGTTGTGATGTTTTTTTTTTTTTTTTTTTTTTTTTTCTCTAATAACTTAGTAAGATTTATAAATAATTTGATTTTGTTTTGATTTCTATTGATTGTTTTGATTTCAATTTCATTTTTGGAGGTTTGGTATTTTCATTTTAGGTTTTGTGAAGAGGATGTTTGGGGAAGAATATGATGTATTTTCATTTTTAGGTTTTTCTTTTTCCTATTTGCAATTTAGTCCTTATTTTTATTTATAATTTTGTCCTAAACTTTGTTGGGTTTTTATTATTTATGCTAAAGTTTTTGTATTTGTAACTTTGATTTATTTTCAATTTTTTCCGAGATTAGCTTTTATTTTAAAACATATGTATTAAATTTTAATTTAATATAATGTCTTTTTAATTATTATATTTTTGTTTTGTATTATAATTAAATCTTTTATATAAATGTTTTAAGAAATAAAAATAAAAAACCGGGTCCCACAACTCCCACAACCTCCCTATCATAACAACCCCACAATCTCACAACCTACATTCTCACTGCCACGTCATCACCTTTCTCCCCCACAACCACCACAACCCTAATTGTCACTCATTATCACTCTGGGTGCTCTTATAACCATTAAATTTTATTATTAGTTCTTTCAAGGATTAAATTTTTATATATTATAGATAGATGAGTGTGACTTTGTATGGACCATCCAACTAACATCATAATTAAAAACTCTAAAGCTAATATATGATTACTCGCATAGTACGTTTTTTACGAATAAAAATGCTATCATTATCATAACGAACGTGTCTTGAATATATATTTGAATTTTGGTGGACCAAATTCGTTTGAACAATGAAAATACGTGGTCCATATAATGTATTTTAAAAAATGTGTTATGATAGTTGTATGTATTTTTACAAAATAGAAACTTTAAACATGATCAAACATGGATTTAAGAATTTATCTTTTTGAATTTTAAAGTAGTAGGTACTCATCACATGACCTATAGTCTAATAATATATGAGTTAGTTTATAAATTTAGAGGTTGTAGGTTTAAATATGATTAAAATATATATGGAAAAAAAAAAATCAAAAATTACATAATTTTTAAATATTAAAATAGAATATTGATCTTTATTTTATTTTAATCTAACAACAAAGATTTAATCCAACACTCACTTTTATTTTTATTTTTAAATTAAATTATCTCTCATACCGTTAATCGCTAGACGAAACAAATTACACTGTTGGTTTGTCGTGTTTTTACATTTAATTAGAGCAGTGGTGTTATATACTTTCGATGAGTTGTTTTTGGTATTGAAATTGTAATTAGCAAAATCAAATGTGATGTTAACACTAATGTGTAAAATGTATATGTAAATGTAAATTTTAAAATACAACAATATTTTATGAGTTTTTATTTTTATATTTTTATATAAATTTTTATATTCGTAAGGTATAAACACATATAATTTGGATAGTAAATATAAATTTCAAAAATTAGATACGTTATATGATGTATATAAATCGAAAAGAAAAACCTAAATATAATATGACAAACTACTAAACCACATGTGATTTTATAATATAATATTTAAATATTAATAAAAACCCATAATTCCAAAAAAGAAGAAGAAGAATAACCTATTTTATTTCAATAAGTATTTACGCAAGCTTCATTTTCCTTTCTTTATTTTTAATTTTTAATTTCTAACTTTTAAGTGTATCCATACCTTTAAAACAGTCTACTATTTAATTAAGATATTACCATAAACATGATATTTTTTTTTATGTGTTGTCATTTGTGTACTTAGATTCAAAAATCGACCGGTTAACTAAAAAATCAAAATTTAACCCTTTAACCCTTTATTTGTCTTACATGAAAATTTTCCACCAGTTAACTAAAAAATCTTTATAAAATTAATAATAACCCTTTATTTATCAAAACAAATTAAGAATATACCATTCAATTTAGCCCTTTATTTTTTTAAATAAAAATTCTTCACGATTTAATTAAAAAATCTTCATAAATTAATAATAACCAATTTGTTTAAAAAAAAAGGTAAAAGTAAACATTTCTCCTTTAATAATTATCAAATCATATTTTTATTCATTTCTCAAAAGTTAATAATAACATGTTATTATCAATTTTGAGAAATGAATAAAAATGCAATGTAGTTGTTGCTACTTTTTTTTATTTATTATAATTTATATATATTTATTTTATTTTATGTTTTTTTAATTGGGCAAAAAATATAATTTTAATTTTTTAATTATATATTGAACATTATAAAACGTTTATTTAAACAATGTATTAAATCATTTATAAGCTTTCTATTTAATAAATTCAACAATTTAGTTGTTCTTTAAATAATTTATTAAATAGATTAACTATTTAATTTTAATAAAATTTACTAATAAACCTTTTCCTTTTAATAATTATCAAAATTTATTTTTAAATTATAATAACCTATTTATTTTTACAAAATTTCAATTTAATTTATTAAATCAATTTAATCTTTTCTTTTAACAAATTTTAACAATTTAATCGATTTGTTTTCGGCTAATTTCTAAATAACACTATAATATTTATTTTAATTATACATAAAATTAATTTAAATCAGAGAAGAGTTTAGAAACGGCTAAGGCCACGTACATAAGAGCCAATAATGCTCGTTTGACCCGGATAGCCTGAACAAAGACCATTCTCCGTCTCGTCAAATCCACAAATCTTAACATCGACTTGTTATGAACTTATGGTTGTTTGGAGTTTGACTAAAACCATTTGATTCATTTGGTCATGTTGTTCCTCCGTTACTTGGCCGACGGGTTTGTAAAACTTATCAGTTATGCAATTCAGTTTTTCGATTTGAATTGTGGAACTTGCTGAAGCCACATTATCAAAACATGCCACATCAACAACACGAGAACCTAGCTAGATAAGAGCACCCGGAGTGATAATGAGTGACAATGAGGGTTGTGGTGGGTTGTGGGGAAAAAGGTGATGACGTGGGAGTGAGAATGAGAGTTGTGAGATTGTGGGGTTGTTATGATAGGGAGGGTTGTGGAGAATGTGGGAGTTAATTTTTTTTTTTCTTAAAAGATTTAAAATAAAATAAATAATACATTTATTAAAATAAAAATACAATACAATAATTAAAAAAAACACACAATACAATAATTAAAAAAAAATTACAATACAATAATAAAAAAAAAAAACACAATACAATAATTAAAAAAAAAACACAATACAATAATTAAAAAAAAAAATTACAATACAATGATTAAAAAAAGCTAACGTTGTCGATAGTTATCCGGAAGTGTCGAAATGTAGGCTACGAGATCCTCCCGGAGTGCGTGGTGTGTGGGCCTATCTCTAACCTCTCGGTTAATCCGGATACGTTCGTTGATTCTCTCGTAATAGGTTCTCGGAATGGGTACCGGAGGAGCATACCATTCATCGGCATCGCATATCGACCGTCCGTTGTCTTCAACGATCATGTTGTGTAATATAATAGCCCCATACATAACTCTTCTAAGTTTGTTCATCTTGTAAAATCTAGCGGCGTGTCTTATAATACCCCAACGACCTTGAAGAACACCGAATGCCCGTTCGATATCCTTTCTCGCACTCTCTTGAAAACGTTTGAATTTGCGGCGAGGTTCTTCAAATGGGTGCGAGTAAGCTTTAACAAATGTCGACCACTCCGGATATATACCGCCAGCAAGGTAATATCCTTTAGTGTACTGGTGGCCGTTGACGGTGAATGTGTAGTTCGGGGATGAGTCGTTGAGCATATCATGAAACAACGGCGGTTGTTTAAGCACGTTGATGTCGTTGTTCGACCCGGCGACACCGAAGTAAGCATGCCATATCCAAAGATCGTACGAGGCAACAGCTTCCAACATAACCGTTGGATAACCATGGTCACCTCATGTGTATTGCCCCTTGTATGCATTTGGACATTGATCCCATTTCCAATGCATACAGTCTATGCTACCAAGCATACCCGGAAACCCGTGAACCTCATCGTGTTTTTGATATAATCGATAAACATCATCTTGTGTGGGGGCTCTTAGATAAACGTTTGTATATAGATGGATTACACATTTTAAAAAATTATCTAAGGATTCGGTTGAAGTTCTTTCCGACATTTGAAAATATTCGTCGAAGGCGTCCGGAGTAATCCCGTACGCCATCGCACGAATAGCCGACGTGCATTTATGCAAACAACTAAAACCCATTCTACCCATTGCATCGGGGCGTTGTGTGAAATATTTAAAATAGTCGGGTATAGGTTCTACAGAGTAATTAGAAATACCTTCGACTATTCGGAGGAAAAGAGGTCTTCTCATACGAAACCGTCTCCGAAAATATTCATCCGGGTATACGCTTTCGCCGGAGAAGTAATGTCGTACCACGTTTTCGTTTGCTTCGGCGCGATCGCGGGCTATATAACCCCTTTTCTTTTTCACCGTACGCCGAGAACTTGTAGCCTCGTTTTCTTCCATCTCCAACATTTGTACCGACATGGCTAGAACTTGTAACAATTCGGAGTCGGAAGATGACGAATCCGAAACATCGTGCTCGGTTGAAGAATTCGAACTCATATTTTGTAATATGGTTTAAAGGATGAATATTGAGATAGAAAGAGATTGAGAATTGGTGTGAATTTTGGGTTAGATTGTGGGGGTATTTATAGGGGAATTTGGAAAGAAAAAAAAAATATATATATAATATATAAAACGGTTATATATATAACCGTTTGAATTAAAAAAAGAAAAAAAAAAACAAAATCTGAGAATGAGCCGTTGTGGGCACAACGGGTGCCTCACAACGACCCGAGAACGAGACACCTCGGAGTCACAACGAGCACAACGCTCGTTGTGAGTCCACAACGAGGCGAGAAATGCCCCCACTCCGGGTGCTCTAATGGTGATAGTTTCATTTTAGTTTGCTTTTAAAAACATGTTGATTAAAATAGCTAGAAATTTGATCAAAGTTGTGATTCAATAAAATTTGCCTCATTTTAATTTGATATATGTAATTCCATTTTTGGATCATAAATTTCTTCTATTTTCTCTGTAACAAATTAAGCATTATGAAACTTTAAGTTATAATCAAGCAATTAAATAATTATGTGTTAATCTATTGTTAACTTGTTCAATGAAGTGTTGTAGTTCAGGTGATCTTTCTTATTTTTAATTAGTGATCATATATAGATAGATATGTAACTACACAAAGGTGCCTAATTGGTTTGAATTTCACTAGGTAAACATCTTGGAATGCTCAACAAAATGGGTCACAAAGGTGCCTAATTGGTTTGAATTTCACTAGGTAAACATCTTGGAATGCTCAACAAAATGGGTCGAAAACAGTCACGGGAACATCCTAATTAAGGCGTATGCATCTGAATCATAGAATCGTCATCCCCAAATAACCCGAACATGAAAAACCTCTCACTTAACCAATTTTTTATTTTATTTAATTTATTTATTTATTTTTGTTTAATAGCTACATGTGTTTAACACCCAAAAGTACAAAACAATGGTTTTCAAATCAATTTTATAATGATTATCGAAATTTATTAAATAGCTTAAAACCGAAAACATAAAAAAATAAAGGACAGCAAATGAAGACGACAAGACAAGTTGAAATTTTCTGTGCAATAATTCCCAGAATATATCAAAGCATTTGGTCTCATGCAACATAGATTGATTATAAATAATGCATTAAAACTCTTTGCTGCAAAAACAGATAACTTCACTTACTTATGGCTCTGGTTTTGGCTCTCGTAATCGTCATATCGAGTCTGTTTCTCCTTCGGCCTCTCCTTTCATTCGTCGGTAAGGCATGGTGGACACCAATCACTATACAAACAATGATGAAATCACAAGGAATCCAAGGCCTCCCGTATGCATTTCCTCAAGGAAACACCAAAGTGATCACGACCATGAGGAACCGATCTATGAACCACCCCATGGATATTTCACACGACATCCTTTCGAGAATCCAACCACACGTCGACTCTTGGATTAAAATCTTTGGTAAGATTTTTCACTCTACATGAACGGTTTTGATTTTATTCATTTCATTTTATTAAACAGGCATTTTTTTGCTTGTTGTGTAGGGAAGAACTTTATAAATTGGCATGGTTCACAAGCTGAGCTTTTTGTTACTGATCCGGAGCTTGTAAAGGAAGTACTAAATAACCGAGAAGGAGCTTACCCGAAAATGGATATGGTAGGGTACGCAAAGAAGCTTTTAGGAGAAGCACTTATAACAAACGAAGGTGAAAAATGGTCAAAAGTTCGAAAACTAGCTAACCATACTTTCCATGCGGAAAGCTTGAAGGTGAGAATAATCGATTTCCCAATTAAGTTAGTCGATTTTATGTGCTTCTGAAAGAGAAAAATGTGAAAAATAGCAACATACTTTCTCACTTTACCAATAGTATTAATGTATTTTGAAACTAAAGAAAAGTGGCAATAGTAAACCCGATAATAATAAAACCAAACAATATGTTTCACAGAGAATGATCCCAGAAATGAGCAGGAGCATCGAGACGATGTTAGAGAAATGGAAGGACTATGAAGGCCAAGAAATCGATGTTTACAAAGAATTCGGGCTAGTAACAACTGAGGTAATATCAAGAACGGCTTTTGGTAGTAGCTATGTTGAAGGGAAGCATATATTTGAGATGGTGGCGAAACTAACAGCGATAACTGTTAGAAACATCTACAAGATAGGCTTTCCAGGCATCAGTTTGATATGGAAGTCAAATGATGAAATAGAAGCGGAGAATCTTGAAAAGGCTATAAAGAAGTCGATTCTAGACATTGTGAACAAAAGAATAGTGAATATGGATGAAGGGGTTGATGAGTATGGAAACGATTACCTTGGACAACTTGTGAAAATCGCTAATGATTCTAATGAAAGCAAGAGGATTACAATGTCACAAATGATCGATGAGCTTAAATCTATATACGGAGCCGGTCATCTCACGACCACAAATTTACTTTCGTGGACTGTTTTCCTTCTCGCAATTAATCAAGATTGGCAAGAAAAAGTAAGGGAAGAAGTGCTCGAGTTTTTTGGTCACAAAACCCCGACTTCTGATGGAATTGCGAGACTTAAAAACGTAAAAAATCTTATGATTTTAATTCTATGTTATCCTTTTTTCTATAAATCTGTTAATTAGTTTCTTGCCCGCAGATGAACATGGTGATTAATGAATCGCTAAGGCTATATCCTCCTGTGCTTACTGTGACTAGAAAAGTAGAAAGGGAAATCAAACTGGGAAACCTCTCACTTCCTACTAAACTGAATATTTTCGTTTCGATTCTTGCACTTCATCACAATCCCGAAATTTGGGGCAATGATGTTCTCTGTTTCAGACCTGAAAGATTTCTGAACGGGGTCGCTAAAGCTACCAAGAACAATGCAGCAGCGTTTATCCCATTTGGGATGGGACCCCGGACTTGTGTTGGTTTAAACTTCACCACAAATGAAGCGAAGATTGCACTTTCGATGATCTTGCAGCGTTACAGATTCACCCTTTCGAGTAACTATGTTCATTACCCGGCTGACGTATTCATCCTTACCCCAAAAAAGGGTGTTCAAGTTATCCTTCATAAGATCTGAAAAATGACTATATATATTATTTCTATTCTCGGGTATTTAAATCATTTTGTATGTAACATGTAAGTGTTTATATGTTCAATAATAAGAAATCGTTTGAAGGCCAGATTGGGGGAGTTTAATTTTTCAGTAAGTTTGGCCGGAATGGACATATCCGTTGCCGGATTAGTGCAAATGGATGTACATTGTTTCAAACCTGAAAGATTCGCAACCGGGGTTGCTGGAGCAATGAAGAATAATGCTGCAACATTTTTGCCATTCGGGTTGGGACCACGAACTTGTGTTGGATTAAACTTCACGATGAATGAAGCAAAAATTACACTTTCTATGATCTTGCAGCGTTACAGGTTCACCCTTTCGAGTAATTACATCCATTACCCTCTTGATGAGTTCCTCCTTAAACCGAAGAAAGGTGTCCAAGTTATAATTAATAATATTTGAAAGACAATTATGTTTATTTCACTTCTCATTTGTTCGATCTGTTATCTTACAAGATGTAATCGTGTTTATGTTCAATAACAAGGATTAATGACGGGGACTTAATTTACGACTTGCGTTGACACAGTTGTCACAACTGTTTAGAGACGATTATGTTTATTTCCTGCATAATCATCCTAAATTTTTACCAAGACTCGAGAAACTATACCCAAATACACGAAGTTTTTGTTGGCTGTTAGTTGCCCAATGGATCATTTGGTAGAATGATTCAATCTGATACATTATTAAAAATCAACATTTTGTCGTCTGTTTATGATTACTTAATCATTAAGTTAATGATTGGTTCCAAATAACTAAAATATAGTCCCTAGGTGAAATATCACTATCATGTTGATGTCGAAAAAAGAAGCATATGTTTGTCTCAATAAGTAAGCTTTAATCAAGTCAAAAATGGCGTGTAATAGGGAAACAACGATTTAAAGAGAAGGGTAGATCTGTAAATATATAATGACACAATATCATACTTAACCAGATAGGCCTGCATAATAAGAGATTATAAGATTCGAAAAACCTTTGAAACAATTCCATAATAACACATAGAGAACACTTCTTACAGAAATTTTATTGTTTTCGCTTCACAATGTTGAAAGGAAGGTAATCGCATTAGAAAATAGGTATCTGTATCTGCAACCTTTTAACCTCCACAGCACGATCCACATGCGGGAAGAGAATCTGCAGGGCGAAAGAGAGTCATCAATATTGTTGGATATTATAAGTTAGACACGGATAAATGGGCGGTCCAGTAATGGGTCAAAACGGGTAATTTTTGGTATGTGTTGAAAAGTTGCATGGACCCAAAACACTTTTGTCAAAATTCTAGATATTAAAAAAAATCAATTCAACAACAATTTAAAATTATGGATTTAATTATTTAGGATGTTTTGTGAATTAAAATTACACTTTGGCCGACTTTTAACTCATTTCCTTTCAAGTTTATTTCTTTTAAACACAACCCGAATTGACCCGTTAATAAGTAAACATGCTAAATTTGCCACGTCAATAAGTAATTCAAAGTCGTTAGAAAACGAAGAAATTAATAACGTACTGTGGTCTATGCCTCGAACATTGTCTAGTCCACGTGGAGGCCCGCGAGGGCCGCCACCATATGGACCACCGCCATAGCCACCGCCACCAGGGCCTCCCCCATCCGATTTTTTGCTGGAACCAGATAACTTCCTGTAACGATCAGATTTTTCCATCTACATTGAACACATAGGGTTCGCTTTAATGAGCATTTTATAGTTAGTGGTTTGTTTGAAGAAAACAATCTTTAGTATTACTATTACCGAAAACATAGTGGCAAAGAACACGGAAATGAAATTGATGATAGCCCAAAAGAAATCAATGATTGTTCTGAGACGCCAAATGGATCTATTGGATTTCACAACGCCTAGGGAATCAACACAAAGTAAATTTAACTTCAACACAAACAACAACCAAATTTTTTTATTTTTTTTATTTTTTATAAACCTCCGTTCCATAAAAACACCATAAACAAAAGCGTGAGTGCATTTGGAGAAGAACGAAGTTGGACGAGCAATACAGAGTTTTACAGATACACACACACACACACATATATATATATATATATATATATATATATATATATATATATATATATATATATAGATAGAAGGAATATATCCAGAAGACTTTGCTAAATAGTAAAGATCAAGAAATGCTACATTTATCTACGAACATTTTTGTACCAAGTAAACCTCAAGATCAGTTCTAAACGAAGGACATAAAGAACGTTCATTCTTTATAACTCTCAACCAATCTCTCTTTGCCAAAGAAAAATCTAACAAATTTTTGATAAGAGCATTTCCAATCATCAAACCGTAAAACACCCGTCACACCCAAAAAGGTCGTTAGATCAACATATATATAACAATGAAAAACACTCTCAACCATTACATTGAAATTCGACGTAAAGGCTTCAACGACGCCATTCACAAACCATTGAGAGTGTTATAAAGGCTTGAAGTAAACTAATTAACATTAGATCTTAGTCAAAAGACTCGCCCTCCTCTCGAGTAACCTGAACAGGAAAAACCTTCTCCGTTTACCGGATCCAACATTAAAAAGGATCTAACACCTAGTTTATCAATTAATGAAATCAAATGGTTCCCTAATTCAATCCTCATAAAAATAAGTTCTAATTATCCACAATTTAATAAACAATAATTAAATAAAAATGAAATTATTATTATGTAAATTAAGGGTTACTTACCTCTTTCTACATACGACATTAACAGAATTTTTTTTACTTTTTTTTTGTTCTTCTTGTTCTCACCCACAAAGAAAAGGTAATTGGGAATTAAGAGGAAATAGAATTAAAATTAAAAGGATTTAATTATAATTTTTTCAATCAAAACCTTTTAATTCGTTGATATTTTTCTTCAACTTCTTTTCTTTGTATCTTGGTCTAACTTATTATTTTTTTAGTTTTTGTTGTTCTAATGCTAATTGAACTAATTAAAATGACAAAATATAAACTTTTTTTATATGAGTATTTTTAACAATATCAGGCTTTTGGTGATTTCAGTTATATGGTTTTCATTTAACGGTTAAAATCAATTGTAAATTGATATACGGACAAAAAAATGGAAATGTAACAAGTTAAGAACAAAAGTTTATAGAGGTTAGTATAGGAAGCAGGTTATAAATTGCAATTTACTCAGTTAAAACTAATGGTTGATTATCACAAATACGTTTCTAAGTAGGTTATAAGTAAATACGTTGTGCTAAGACTTCATTCTCTTGACCTATCACGCTTACGAGGTGAAGACCTAGATAACCTTACTCCTCTATTCCTATAATGTGTTCATGAATACACATTCCTTATGATACATCTTCTCTTATTTCTTCTTTTTGTGAAAGACTTCGATAAAATTAACTATCTGGTTTGATTATAGAAATACCATTGCAAATGACCATCCAGAAGATGCACAAGAAGCTACAATCAAGTGAGTGTTATTCCATTACATCTTCCGATTTCAACAAACGATTGTTGCTAGTTTAGTTCACAATCTTATACAATTGTTGCTACTTCATAGTTTAATAAATACAATATTTTCTCTTCGCCTAGAGAAATGTCCCAACTATCTCCAGAAAGCAAGCTTGTTGTATCAAACTTATAGGTCCGTTCATATACAATGTTGTGATATTAGAAATAGACAATGCTCCAATATGGTGCATGACTAGTTGTTGGGTCAAAACATACTCTAAGTATGTTTTGCTACTGATTAGTAGAAAGACTTCTGTCTACTGATCAGTAGTGAAACAAACTCTTTTATACCCAAGTACTGATCAGTATCTGGAAGGAATAGAACTGATCAATAGCTAGTTTGTATGGAGAAACTGATCAGTAGATACATACTGACAGTATCAACTGACATTCTCCAACTGATCAGTAGATACATACTGATCAGTAGAAACCCATCTTCTCCAACTGATCGGTAGAGGCCGGTAATTATCAACGACAGCTGATGAAGATCCTCAACTACTGAAGATCGCCAACAACTAAAGCACTTTACACGTGATTAATCAGATAGTTGGTAATTAGTTGGTAGCATAGTTTGATTTGAGATCAAACTGTTTGAAGAGCATGGTCTATAGATTTATGTATAGGTTTAATCGATTGTAATCTTTACTAGATCATAGCTAAGTAGCCCCAAGGACTATAAAATAGTTCCTGTGTGAATTGTGTTCGTAACGTTGAATGTATGTGAAAACACTCTGTAATTTCTCAGAAATCAATACAATTCAATTGAGGCTTTGTTGATTAATTTGTTATTTGTTCATCAAGTTTATTGTTTCATATAACATCTTAATCATAACCTTGTTTCATATAATTCGTGTTTATCCGCTGCAACACAATTATATTTGTTTAGATCTAAATCTTCAATTCAATTAAGCAATTAAGTGAATCGATCCTCACAATTGGTATCAGAGCATTCAGGTGCTCTAGATCTAAATTAAAACAAGGGTTAAGCATAAGTGTTTGAATCTTCAAAAAAAAAATCTCTTTAAAAATGGCAGACTTGAATGATGGTGTTCAAGCAAATAGAGTCCCAGTTCTATCATCGTCAAACTATAGAATGTGGAAAAATAAAATCTACCAGTATATGCTTCAAACCAATTATCTTATGTGGGATCTAGTGCAAAATGGTAACAAGACCATAGCTACAGCAACTGGAAATGCAGAGGTTGCTCCACCCACAGACCAAGAAAAGAAGCAGAGACACATAGAGAGTCAAGCTCTAAGCAGCTTGTTGTTAGCCATTCCGAATGACTACCAACACAAGTTCTGCAAGTTCCCGGACGCCAAGACACTATGGGTTGCACTGGAGATAAGATTTTGGGGGAATGCAAGCACGAGGAGAAATTATAAAGAGGTCCTTAACCAGCAGTTTGAAGCATTCAAAGCTGGAAGAGGGGAGGCTCTAACCCAAATTTTTGACAGATTTCAACAGGCTGTCAAGCGAAATGGAGATAGTTGGTATGGTTATCACCAAAGATACCTTGAACAGGAAGTTTCTAAGGTCACTTCCTGAAGAATGGATACCATACACCATCAACTATAGGCAAGGTGATTCCTTAGAGGAAATGGAGCTGGATGATTTGTTCAATGAGTTGAGGGTGTTTGAGGGAGAAGTTGAATCAAAGAAGCCACAAACAAGCAGCACTCCACAAAACATTGCTTTTGTTTCAACGAAAGATGTAACTGCCTTGGAGTCCAAGTTGTATTAATTAGGAAACCTCCATAATTACATACTAAATCATCCTTTTATTAAATATTACACTTAACATATTAAGTGATATATAATAAATATATAAACGTATAGTCATGTCTAAATGTCAATGTGTGCAACCTCGTAGGCTCACATATTTATATTTATAGACACACATTTTATTTGATATGTTCAAATACCAACACCACTCGACACCATTAAACTCGATTTCATGCACATTGCTTATACTACTTTGTAAGTGATCTTCAAGAACATTAGTAACAAATATATTATGTAATATTTTGGATAATCTGATATAATGAAATTCCCTAATACCTTTGTGAGAGCACAGACTATATAAGCATATCCATAAATAAAGCTTAGTTGTAACGAGTTTGAGGTTTGGAAGTTTAGCAAAAATTACGCATTCGTGTGTTTTACTATCCTCTTTAAAAAGTTTAGTGGGAAAAGTTTTTGATTGAAGGTGAATGAATTCAAGAATGTTGAACTTTTGAGGCAATCTTTGAAAAAAAATCTACTATTTAGATGATTGAATGTTGATTTTATGCAGAGTGGATGGTTTTCACTAGTAAAGGATTCAGAAGAAAAGAAACGATCAAATAAGGCCAGGGTACAAGAATATGTTGCTTGTTATCATCAAAGAACATACAACAATTGAACAAAAGATATTAATACTTTTCTTTTCAAGTTCACTCTTGCGAAAATTAAAATGCCTACCGGCTCGCAGACACATTTTTTGTCATATGTATAATACTTTTGATTTTATTTGATGAGTGACCATTTTTTGTTTAGAGGGCATTAAGAATGATTTGAACTCCATGTTGGGGTCTAACCATGAAAAGTTGAATAGGAGAGTGAACATAATTTGGTGACAGTTTAAACTTAAATCGTTGCAGAATCATCGCAAGTGCAATCTTGGCTTCCACTAATGCGAAATTTAAACCCACGCATGTTCTTGGTCCGAACCCAAATGGCAAGAAGGCTGCTGGCGTGTTGCTTGTTGCTTTTGATATGCCCCCTTCAAATCTATCAGGCTTGAATAAAAGAACATCTTCTCCCCATATTTTGGGGTCATGGTGAATCGCTAATGGCGAAATGTAAAGCTCCATATTCCTTGGAAGGGTTATATCTCCTAATTGAATTTCTTTCTCAACATTCCTTTTTAAGACAGGAACCGGTGGGTATAGTCTTAAAGATTCTTCAATGATCATATTCATCTAAGATCATAATAAAACAAAGTTGAAAAACTTGTCATCCATGATTATAACTGAAAATTAAAATTTGTGCTAAACACCTAAAGCTAGAGGTAGCACACGAATAAAATTCCGCTAAAGTGCACATTACCCAACCTGTCCAACCCGATATTCGCTACCCCTAGTAAACTAGCAGAGGATATTTTTTGTTACCGTTTTGAGTCTTGTGATTGAATCTTGACTAGGGTTTGCTTTCCCGAAAAATGCTAACACTTCTTCGCGAACTTTATCTTGCCATTCTTGGTGAGTTGCTAAAAGGAAAATAGTCCATCCAAGTAATGATGTAGTTGTTTCATGTCCAGCAAAATAAAAAGTTTTGCACTCGTCGGCTATATCGTTCATAGAGATTCGTTTTAGGTCATCTTTGTCGCGAGAAGCCTCCAACAATTCTCCAAGATAATCGGTTATACTCGTATCCACAATCTTTTCTTGATCTCTTTTCTTTATAATGTTAAGAATGCAGTCTTTGATTCCTTGCTCGAGTTTCTTGGACTCTATGTCATCGTCATTCTTAATCAAGTAGCTAAATAAATGAACAGATTGAGTACATTAGATTACTCAAAAAATAACAGACCGATTTGATTTATACATTGACTTCCACATGTCATAACACTTGCAAGTTGTTCAGATAACACGGGCCAAAGTTAAAAACATGTAAACCATATTCATGAAGCATAATACATTCGAAATTGTTTGAGTAAATTACATAAATCGTTCATATGCCTAAAATTAATGTCAATGTTAAAAATCACGGTTAACTTATTACACATTTCGTCCCTTAAAATGGACGTGTGTTAGAATTAGGGACAACAAGTGTAATTAATTTCACTTAGTGGAGGAGTAATGAAGTTTTTTAAACTAAAAAACGAAATTCGTAATTTGGGGCAAACCATATAAATGGGCGATTTATGTAATTTAATTAAATCGTTATATTCTAAAACACAATCATCTTTAAAACATTTACTATTTATAATATTAGACTGCTCGACCCGCCCATATTGTCACCTCTACTTGAAAGATTGATTCAATGAGATATTGTTTAGAAAGATGAAAAAACCTAATGCCAGGAAGCCGAATTTTAAGTGCATTTCTTGAAACAATCATTGTTAACTTCATTAGCATATCAAATATTTTCTTCCCCTCTAAATAACTACTTCCGAAAGCAGTTTTGGAAATGACTTCTGATGTTAATAGTCTGAATTCTTGAAATACTTCTATTTCTTTCCCGTTGTGATCTTTCCACCTTTGTAGCATCGTTTCGGTGCTAGTGATCATCACTGGAATCATGCTCTACACACAAAAGTTTCGTTTAGAATCTTTATTTTGATCCAGATCCTATGTTTCAGTGTAGAGATCAAGAAAGAAACTTAATTTGATTTATCAAATTATACTTGAACACTTACTTTTAAACTTTCGCCATGGAAGACACCATTAGCGAGCTTTCGAAGCTTTGTCCACTTGTCACCTTTTGTTGACGAAAGCCCATCTCCTAACAACTTCTTTGCATAGCCTTCAAGTTCAATCTTTGGGTAAACACCATCTTTATTGTTCATTATTTCCTTAATAAGTTCAGTTTCTGTAACCACCAATTGAGCTTGAGGACCATACCAATTCAAGAAATTCCTTCCTAAAATCAAGAAATTTGAATTAAAGAATACTTAAAATTTCATAAAGCTAACAAAATTCAAATAGATGAACGGATATGATGTCGATTCTTTTTACCATATAATTTAGTCCATAAATAAACATGAGGCAAAATCCTTGGGAAGATTTCGTGCGACAAGTGATCCATGGGTCGACCCCTCGATTGTGCTAGCATATCCAAGATTTCTTTGGTATTTCCATGTAGGAACTTGTAAGAAGGGCCTTTGATTCCTTGAGACCTCATTGCATTTTGTATACGAAAAGGCATCCAACATACTTTGTGAAGAAACTTCACGAGTATCAATATAAGGTACATGAACAAGCAACTTGCCCAAAAAAACGCAATATATTTGACATTCAAATCCATTTTCGGTCTTCAAGAAAGTACAATAAGCGTAAGCGATTAAAAACTTCAACGAGCAATCCTAGACTATAAATTAACAGTCTTGTAATGCACCTCGAAGTCGGGTCATTTTCATTCTTCGTAGGACGAAAGCTATCATCTTTTGGAGTTATCTAGTGTGAGTTTAATATAATGAGGTCATTTTCATTCTTCGTAGGACGAAAGCGATCATCTTTTGGAGTTATTTAGTGTGAGTTTAATATAATGAGATACCTTGAGAAATAATAGCAAAAAATATGAAATGATTGAAATGTCGGGTACAATATTAATTATATAAAAATTATGAAGATATTAATAAAATTTATTGAATCCCGTTTCTATTGTTTTGGTTAGGGAATCTTTGATTATATAAAAATTATGAAAATATTAATAAAAATCTGAAATGATTGAAACGAAAATATATCAATTAGCATATATCAATTGCCAAATAAGTTCTTAAGTCTTTTTATATACAAATATTATAAATACTATGTATAACATAACAAAATACTTCAAATTCACTTGCAAGTTCAGATGTTACATAGTTCAAAAAGGTAAATAAATATTTATATTTTCGTTTCAATCATTTCAGATTTTTATTAATATTTTCATAATTTTTATATAATCAAAGATTCCCTAACCAAAAAGGTAAATAAATATTTATATTTGAATCCCGTTACTATGTCTTAAGTCTTAATGGGGACAGAAAGCCAAACATGTTCAAGCTTTTGTTCTATTCTATTCTATTTCTACTATATATCAATTAGCATATATCAATTGCCAAATAAGTTCTTCCAAGTGAACAGTCATTTCATTATATTATTATTATTTATGTGTCTTTTAATTCTAATTTTAATCTAAAAAGTTTATCTTAAAGTGGGTATTATATTATTTCACAATCTATTTTTGTATTTGTTAGATTTGTTCGAGATAAAGTAATTCTAGAGAAAGAAAGTAAGTGAATATGACAATATGCTCCAAATGTTTCATTATACACACCCCTATTTATAGAGACTTTACAAAAACTTTCGAGATATTACAATAATTTCCCTAATAACAAATACAAATACCTTGTTCATGTTCATTTTTATCATACTCGCTTCAACTCATGTTTACTATATATAGTTGTAACTAGGATATGTTTATTCATCAAACACATTTTGTAATCATCAGTGTCGTAAAAATCGGATTCCAAGGCCGCCTAGGCGCTAGGCGGCCACCAACCGCCGCGCGTTTCACCAAATCGGCCAGATTAAGCGGATTGGTCAAAAAACGGTCAACGAACCGCCTAGGCGGGTAAAATCGGCCTAGGCCGGTCAAATCGGGTCAAAAAACGGTCGGGTCGGTCAACAAAAAAAAGTCAAAAAAAAAGTCAACGCTTTTGAAGTTTTAACTACTTGAATTGTTATGTTTATTTGTCTATTCGGTAACTTCAAACTATGTAACATCTGAACTTGCAAGTGAATTTGAAGTATTTTGTTATGTTATACATAGTATTTATAATATTTGTATATAAAAAGTCAAGGATTCCGAGCTCCAAGGTGGTCGACCGCCTAGCGTTTTTTACAACATTAGTAATCATAAAGGAATACAAAATAAGAAACTGTCAAGTGTACTTCAGAGATCCTCCGAACACTTCGATGGGAAACGAATATGATGTTTCTTTTTTATGATTTTCTAATGAAGTGTTTGGGGAAACTCCACGTGCCATTAGACACCAACAAACTGGAGGTCTTGCACATTGCTTATAGCACTTTGTACGTGATCTTCTAAGTACCCAAATATATGAAGTAGCGGTTCAATAGCAATCTTTCTTTAACAAATAAATTATGTAATTTGGATAATCTGATATAACGGTATTTTCTAATATCTTTGTGAGAGCCCAAACTATATGAACTTTACGTATCAAATAAGGCCAAGTTTTAAGGAGTTGTAAAATCCACCAACTAACTGATTATGTTTACTCCGTTTTGGGACTAGGAAGATTTTTGGTACAAGGTTTACAACTTAACTACTTAAAGAAGCCAAAATTGTGTTGTTATTCTCTCTACAACTAGGGAGTACACCCTCGTGCGCCGAAATGCTCCTTTTTTGAGAGAAATTCTCTCTACAACTCTAGCTAAACCATCCTTAAATATTTTAGTGCAATGTGTTTTTGAAGTGGTTCGCTCAAAAATATCCGACTTAAGTTGAAAGGTTTAGTTATCACGGTCAAGTTAGAGGAAACATGGAAACTACCATGCGGTTAGTCAAATGTGTTGTTATAATGATAAAAACCCGCCAATGAATATAAATACACATAGGAAACCCTAATTTGCGCTAATCCCACAATCGGACAACTTTCGTATTTTGTAATTTCTCTGAGTTCAGTTTACATAGTGAGCCTATTGATAGTATATGTTGTATAATAGGTCTATTGGTTTATCAGTTCTTTAATTCTTTACAGACCTGAGATTTTAGTTTTGTCTACGCATGGTTATCTCGTGATGGAGTGCATGTACATAACGTTTTTGTTTTATGATAATTTATCGGAGATACCAAATTCTATAAAAAAAAAGTGATATATAATAAAATATATTTTAAACAGATTAATACATTTTTATTTAATAATTTTATATATGTCACTAAAATCTATTTTTGGCTATATTTTTTGTTAATTTTTTTTTTTTTATTTTTTTATTTTTAGAACGGCAATGTTAGTGATTCGGGGCCACAGTGACATCTATTTGGACAGTATACGACCCACGAAACTTACACCAAAGTTAGTTACATATCTTCTACTATTCACCTTACCTCCCCTAGGGTATTTTTTGTTAATAATATTAGCTTATTATTAAGAAGTTGTTATGTTATATACTAACATTAAATACATGATTTTGGTACTCTTATTGTCAAAGGGTCGAAAATGTCGTTTGGCAAATAACAACGGGACTATTTCCTTATTTATGCTAAAGTTTTACTTATAAAGTGACAAAGCTAGTTGCCCTTAACGACTAAAGACGATGGCCACATTACATCTAAGTGGAATCTTCATAACCGACGACTCGCCGTCGGAAAAAGTAACTAACCACTCTGGCGAAATTGTCTCCGCCATCATCTCCGTTGTGACCAACTTTTTTCAGTATCTCATTACTTTAATCAACCAGAAATTCCCACAGGAAACCGAGATATTCCACCGCTTGTTCTCCGGTGTTACACTGTATGTCATCGTTGCCGCGGTAGGTTTGATCACTTGGAAGTGCATGTGTTCTAGTGGAAACAAGAAAAAGGCTGGAAAGACCATGAAAGCACCCGGTCAACCGTCAAAGAGGATATCAAGGTCTAAGTTTGAAGAAAACCCTGGACGCTATTTTGCCGATCATCGTAAAGCAACCTAATTATTCTGTTTACTAGGTCTAACGTTGGTTTTATTTTCCCACAATATGTTATGTTATGTAATTTTATGCTAAGTGTGTGTGTTTTTTTTATATAGATTATATGTTTAATTAATTATATGTAATATTATTTGGTAATTGGTATTATTTTTAATTTAAAAAAACCGTATAGCAAGTCATGTTCTTAATAAATGTATTGGGTTTATTTACTTTAACCTTTATTGATAAAAAAAAAGTTGAGTCCTTAACTATGGTTCACCAACTTGGCTTTTGCTTTATGAAAAGTTAAAGTCGTTATTAATAAAGTAAATAATATACCTTTATTTTCATCGTTATAAAAAAGATAAAGACACATAATGTCATATGTCGAAAGCAGTGGCGGTGGGGTGTGCTGGTCGTGCGGTCGTACGGGGCCTCCGATTTAAAAAAAAAAATTGTTTTTTTTTTTTGATACAAGCTTACAAATTATCTTTGTCCCACATTTGAGCCACAAGAGAAAGAAGAGTTTAGTTTTTACTTTTGTCTCACATCGATGGAAAAAGAAAATGATTAATTGATTAGATAGCTATAAATTAACCTACCTATGACTTTGAAAAAATCACACCACATACTTTCAGTTTCAGATACGTATTTGATTATTATTTATGTTTAATATTGCCAAAAGTATCGTATTGGATAGTTTATCTATTGTCTAAGAATACAGTATATACTATTTGTTACACAGTTAGTTAGTGGATAATTGTTAACTTGTTAAGTTTTTATTTATTTTTTATATAAAAGATGCCTCCAACTAGAAAATTTGAATTGGGTTCATCTAAACGCAAAAGAAAATAAAATGAAGAACGCTTTATTCGTAATCAAAGAGGTGCTATGGATAAATTCATTATCAAACAAATACGAGAATGGGTAACAGCTGAAGCTAATCGGGAATCATTTCTTTTAACGTTATTATTAATAATAATAATAATAGTGATAATAATACATTTCTTTTAACGTTAATTTTCTCGCATAAAAATAGGCATATACTACCCTAACTTAACTTACGAGCATACTTATTTCTACTAGGCACTTAGGTTCTAATACGATTTTCGTCATAAAGAACAGGAAACCAAACGATACTATCCCGACAAAACATAATTATATAAAATACTCCGGTTTTAGATATAAACTCGATAAATACGACAATTTAAAATAAACTCAATAAACACGATAAATCATACTTGCATAAATGCAACCAAAATAATAAATAAATAAATAAACCATACGCGATAAACGCAAAATACCGAAATACACGAATACTAGGGTCAAAACAAGATATAATTACATAAGACGATACGCGATAAAAGACGTAATAATACCCTGAAAGTCGCGGTTGTCACAATCACTTTTACTATTGTGAGTCGAAGTCGCCTTTCGTAAACCTACAACCAAAGGCTTGTTCTTGAATATTACCTTCAAAATCGTTATTCACCTCTCTTAGTTTCATAATGCTATACAAAGTAGTAATTATCCATTGATCAAGAACCCTCCAAATATGTTCATCTAAATGCTTCTATTCATATGTAACATCATCATTTTTATCTTTTTTATTATTCCTTTATACATTAAAAAACCAAAATATATCACTTATTTTTTTGATTCATATTCACCACCTTTTTTATTTTCATGTATAAATTCTTGAAAATAACAAGTTCTTAAGGGTGTAAAGTAATACTCAACTAATAACCAAGGGACTACTTTTGTATTTACACCAAACTTCACTTATAAAGTAGTAAGGTTTGTGTCATGATTCCATCAAAACCTAAACACTCGACAACTAAAGATGTCTACGACCCCACTCCAAGTAAAACTCCGAGGAATCTTTGTCTCCGACAACTTCCCAGATAACTTAACCAATCCCGCCGGCGACATCGTTGCTGACGTCATATCTACCGTCACAAACTTCTTCCACTATATCATTAATTTATTCAACAACAAATTCCCACCAGAAAGCCGTGAAGATATAATCCACCGGCTTTTCTCCGGTGCCACACCATATCTCATTGTTGTGGCTGTTTTGATCACTTGGTGCTGCTGCGGGAGCTGCTTGTATTCGTGTATATATGGTATTGTGAGCGGCCTTTTCAAGGCTGTGTTGTCGGTGTTCAGGTGTGTTGGTAGATGTTTATGTTGTGGTGGAAGATCAGCTAGGAGGATGATGAAAGCACCTGGGAGACCGTCGATGAGGATATCTAGATCGGCGTTTGAAGGTAACCCTAGAGGGTATTTTCAGGATCTTCGTGGACAACCTAATAATTTTTGTTACTAATTAAGTCTAACGTTGTTTTTTTTTCTCGTACAATAGTATCCTCTTGTGGTGTGATACCCATGGATATCAAATAAATGTGTGATTTATTTCGTGTTCCGTGTTATAAGAAGTTATCTGGATCATTTTCGATTAGTTTGGTTGTATATTCTAAAAATATTTTAGCAATTGCACAACCAAAATGATGTTGGGCCTCATTTTTTCTTTCCTGTGCTTATTGGAACATTCTGGATATGATCGGTTTATATCTTTCATACAAGTTCAGATGAAAGAAAACATACATCCAGCTATCCAAGTAGAAAATCATCTGCTTTTACGGGTTTAGTCACTTATAGGTATTTTTCGATAAAATTTGTTGATATTAGAACGAAATTTGGAAGATTTTTGCTTATCTTATTAGTATTTGTCATTAAACATTAATATATATTACTAGTACGTAAAACATTTGGATAATAGGCTTTTAATTTAGGACATTAACCCTTTCGATTATTTGAATTTCACAAAAGACGTAATAAGTATCAATCACAACCCATGCGAACAAACGCAACAACATAGAATTTTTTTTTCTAAATCTAATGATTTTGATTATACGTTATAATATACCAACATGTCCCAACTCTGTTCTATATCGACACTACCAGATGAAAAATACAAAGGTTCTAAATTGGTACCTGAGTGAAAAATGTAATGTACTCATAATAAGGATTAAAACCCGAAAGTAACTTCAATTCTAATGTAACTATGTAAGTGCAAATGTACTATTGATGCTTATTCTTTAAAGAAAAGTTATTCGATAATAACACAATGTCGCACCAATTTTGACTTTTGCTTTATGAAAAGTTTATAGTCTTCATTAATAATAATTTCATAGTGACCATTTGCAATTAAAAAATATACCTACACTACCGGTTAACTAAGGGTCCATGGCGTGTATCAATCAAGTCTAATCTAAGCCTAGTGTTCCATTTCTTTTATCGTACGATGTAGTTGTGACAACCGCGATTTTTCCTAACTTTAATTCGGTTGTCATTAATCTTATTTATTGCGCGTTATTGATTATTGATGATTTTACATGTTTGTACCATACTTTATTGGTTTATTTACTCGGGTTTTATTTATTGTTTTGTCCTTCGTGACGGAAAGGTTTTAGATACATAAGTGCCTTGTAAAAGATAAGTTAGGGTGTTTATGTTTTCGATTATTTAAATAAAATTAACGATAAAAAAAATATTACAAAGTTAGTCTTTTAACGAGCAGTAACGTTAAATATATTACAAAGTTAGTCCTTTAACGAGGTTAACGTTAAGGTTATTACAAATTCAGTCCTTTTAACGGAAAGTTAACGAAAGTTAACTTTTGGTAAATAGCAGACTGCGACCCAGTGACCTGGTCAATGCTACGCAGTCAGGCTTCGGACACAAAAAGTTAAAAACGTCATTTTCCATCATTTGGAGATCCACAACATCACTTTTCACGTGATTTGGCCAGGAATCTTCCCTAAATGGGTGGATTTGACCACATTTTGGATCTAAACCTTTCTAAACATCTCTCTTACTACTTTGCAAACTTCACATCTCCATTATTTCATTTCCTTTTCATTTCACAATCATTTCACAACCAAACTCTCTCAATTCCTTTCAATTTCCAGAAATTTTGTGAGTTTATAATCACATAATGGAGTGAGTTTCATATTATAAGACGATTATACATCATATACATCATCATATCCTTGATTCTCCTTTCTTTTGGTAAGTAATTCTAACTCAAATCTTCATCTTTTAATAGCTTTTTCTTCCTTGTTTATGTTAGAGATTTCTAACATAAATTTTGGTGTGCTTTACAAGGTTCATCTTCCACCATCATATTACACTTTCGGATTTAGAGCTTACCATCATGGAGGCTTCTTCATCTTGAAGTTTGGTAAGCAAAACTTACTCTAATTCTTATCTATTTTTCATTCTAAAGCTCATATACTAATAAGTGTGTGTTTATGTGTGTTTGGAGCCGAATCCTCACCACCACCACTTTGGAGCTCATTCTTGGGCTTATATTACATTATCGATTTTCCGAGGATTTTTGGTTGATTTTGCGGAGGTCTTCGGTACTCTCTAATTAATCCCTAATTCTCTTTACATTTACTTAATATTCACTTAATTCTTCTAAGTATTATATAAAAAGATGAATATGGATAAAATTTGGAAGAAAACATAAGATGTTAACATATTAAACATTTTACCATCATATTGTAGGTTATTAGTGGATAATAACATGAAAATGGTATAAAATGAAAGTAAACTTATCAAAATAGAAATTATAAGTAATTATGTATTATTCGTGAATTCCTCCGAAAGTTGTTTATTTTGAAATCTTGGACTATTTTGGACAATTTTAGGACTAATTGAACTTAAGTATACATATCATTGCCAATTTGTCATTTAAACTCAAATTAGTATTATTACTTATTAATATGTAAAAACCTAGACATTTAGTAATATAACTTAATATTATGTAAAAAATTACATACTTACTATATGTACAAACTTTTATATATATATATATATATATATATATATATATATATATATATATATATATATATATATATATATATATATATATATATATATATATAATATAACATTCCGGACACTATTTATTCATAAAAGATTTAATATAAACATTAACGATAATTAAAACGTATAAATGAAAGTAAAAAAAAAAAAAAAAAGGTTTTTGGCACACTGTGCCGCAGCTGGTTGCGAAACAAAGCTTACTGCCCCGCAGTGGTGATTCACTGCTGCAGTAAAGTTGCAGTACGTATTTTGCCTGGTTTTACCACCTAAATCCTATATATTTGAACAAACGTAAATATACATACATATATTATTATACATAAATTAATATATATTGAATAATAAACGTTTTGGACTCAAAACGTAATCGCAATCACAAATATAATAGTTATTATTATGATATTCGTTAAACGTATATATTTTCGATAATATACTCTTCTCAAAAATGCGATCGTAATCTCAAATTCTAATAATAAATTATAACCTTTCGTTAAAACATATATAAAAATTGTTTTCAAACTATTCTACTCAAAATACTTAAATTCTTCAAATGTCGAATGTTGACTTTTCAGTTGACTTTGACTCCCCTTCGTGGACGTCAACTTTGACTAAAATCAACTATCCCATAACGTTGATTTTAAAAAACTTCGACTAAACTTTGGTATCAGTATTCGATCTTCTATTCGTCATTATTGACTCGAATTATCGATATCTTCTAGTAGTCATTATTGACTCGAAATATCGCTATCTTTTATTCGTCATTTTGACTCGAAATATCGCTATCTTTTATTCGTCATTATTGACTTGAACTACCAATATCTTCTAGTAGTCACTATTGACTCGAAATATCGTTATCTTTTACTCGTCACTTTGAATCGAAATATTATTCCTACGGACACTTTTGAATATAATATATATAATATAATGTTAATTGGAAGGCTAAACTGGACTAGACTTGATCTTAGAGGTACATAGACTTATTTGATGTATTTGATCTAGGGCACTTAGGCGGCGAAGTGATTTATGATGATTGTCACCCCGACACCTGCTTTGCTGATTAGTGTGAGTATTCGCACCCCACTTTCGTTTTACTTTTGGGGTTAGAAAGCGAGATACATCTATGTATATTATTATTTTGTCTTGTATACCTTTGTGATTTAGGACTTGCCTTTAGATAGTTGTCTCTTTCTTGTATGACCTCTCGCTTACAAGACCCTCGGTTTTACATATCTGTTAACTCATTGAGCCCTCGGTATATATATATATATATATATATGGGGCGGCGATGGTAGTCTGTCCCTATGATTTGATGTTATGACCGTTTATTTATTCGTGATATACTTGGTTTGACACGACAAGGTGGGGCTTAGTCGGTTTTCTTGTCAGGTTCAGATGTAATGTCTAGGAAAATGTTCTCACACTTACGTTATAAATCAAGACACATACTTATAAACTTTTATTACTTATGATTTAAAGTTGTTCCTATTACAAAATTGCATGCATGGTTGTGTCTAAAACTATGCGAATTATTCCCCAACTTTATGTTATCGTCGTATCATAACGCTTTTAAGGAGATTGAGATTTGCATCAATTTTGGAGTTACATTCTTTGCCTTTGGATTATATGTGGACTTTTGAAGAGACATAGCTAGACGTATTTTAGTTTCTATTTAAGCGAAATACTGATTTTTATGATGTTTTTTATTTTGAATTGTTGTAACTCCTAAAGTTTATTATTGTAAATTTAATGTTGTAGTTTTATTTGATGTAATCTGGTCTTCTGATACCTATGATACTGTACACCTCGGGTTTTCGCCTGAGCGGGGTGTGACAGTTTTTGTCGGCTGCCTAAACCGTATCTTACAAAAGAATAGTATAACATGAACTAAGATTGGAATTTGGCTCGTTTCTAAGTTGCCGACTCGTGTATGGGTCGAACACTCGAACTAACTAATCTCGTGTCTTCCGGTATGTGAGTGACCCATTTATATGTCCAAAGGTCGAGGATTAGAGTTCCACAAGAGGCAAAAACGTGAATAAATGTGTGGAGTGATATAACATTTGCCTTTCTAACAAACTCGTGTCTACTTTTTAACCTTTTTTGGTTTCAACCAATTTAAAGGAGATTTTATTTTCTGTCGGTTTGGTGTGTCTCGATTAATTAGTCATTTTTAAGTAAAATAAATTTTACATTGTCAAGTAGTTAACCATAAACAAATAAAAAATACAAGGGTAAATTGAAATTTTATATCTTAAGACTATCCAGTTTGTCGATTTCGTCCTTAAACTTTTCTTCTCGCATTTTTTGTCCATAACTTGTTATTTTTCATTTTTTTTTGTCTCTCCGTCTAACTTTCGTTAGTTTTCTCCGTTTAATATACTCACATGGCAAACATGTGAGGGTAATTTATTCTATAATTTAGTCTTTGTCTCTCCGTCTAACTTTCGTTGGTCATTTCAATCATCTAGCTGTAAAAAAAGAAAATACTTCAATGCCATTTAACGGAGAAAACCAACGAAAGTTAGACGGAGGGACAAAAAAATGAAAAATAACAAGTTGTGGACAAAAAATGCGAGAAAAAGAAAATTAAGAACGAAATCGACCAATTGGATAGTCTTGGAGGACAAAAAAAAAAAGAAAATACTAAAATAAAACAAAATATTAATTATATAAATCGTCCCTAAAGCCATCGTTAGCTAATCACATATTTCGTCTCTAAAATAATGTCCTTTAGAAATTAGGAACGAAAAAAGTATTTAATTTCATAACGGGACGATTTTTGCAAAATTTAACAAATTTATAGACGAAATCCGTAATTTAAAATAATATTACCCGCTATTTATGTAATTAACTCAAAAAAAAAAAAAAAAAAAAAAAAAAAAAGGGGTAGGCTATTGATAGTGTTAGTAGGGAATGACTCATACACATAGCCCATTAACCCCTAAACACATAACCTGACTTACAAAAGCTTGCCTGCTATCTCCTAGCTCCGGCCCTTAGGCTCCGGCGTCCGGACACAAGGCTCCGGCGTCCGGACACTTGGCCCCAGCATCCGGACATTTCGTCCCGACGTCCGGACACAAGGCTCCGGCGTCCGGACAATTGGCCCTTGACCCTGTGTCCGGGAGATTTGGCCCCGGCACCGAGAATCAGGCCCGTGTCCGGGAGATTTGGCCCCGGCACCCGGGCTTCGCCCCGTGTCGGGCACAATGGCCCTGTGTCCGGGAATCCGGCCCCGTGTCCGGGCAAAATGGCCCCGTGTCCGGGAACCAGGCCCCGTGTCCGGGCAAAATGGCCCCGTGTCCGGGCACAATGGCCCCGTGTCCGGGAATCCGGCCCCGTGTCTGGGCAAAAGGGCCCCGTGTCCGGGAACCAGGCCCCGTGTCCGGGCAAAATAGCCCCGTGTCCGGGAATTTGGCCCCGGCACCCGAGACCAGGCCCCGTGTCCGCGCAAAATGGCTCAGTGTCCGGGAATCCGGCCCCGTGTCCGGGAATTTCGCCCCGGCGCCCGAGACCAGGCCCCGTGTCGGGGCAAAATGGCCCCGTGTCCGGGAATCCGGCCCCGTGTCCGGGAATCCTGCCCCGTGTCCGGGAATTTGGCCCCAACGCCCGAGACCAGGCCCCGTGTCCGGGCAAAATGGCCCCGTGTCCGGGAATCCGGCCCCGTGTCCGGGAATTTGGCCCCGGCACCCGAGCCTTGTTCCTGTGTCCGGGAATCCGATCCCGTGTCCGGGAGTTTAGCCCCGGCTCCATGGCCCGGTGTCCGGCACTCGTAGCCCGGCGTCCGGCACTCGTGGTCCGATGTTCGGCACTTGGTAGCAACTACGCCTAGGCTGTCACTAATGCTTTTGGTCCGGCACTCCAGAGCCAATACTTATACCTTGTATCTAATAAGTACTGTATTCCTCCAAACCAACACTAATGCCTTGGGATTCATCTCATAGTATCATACTCCTGACATCCTACCGGTCAGACACTCAAGCCTAATCCTTGAGTGTAACCGTCAGAGCATTAATAAAGTTATATAATGATATAGACGTTAATACCCGTTGGAATCCTATTGATGAGCCATAAATGGTCATCATTGCCATACGTTGTTGATGCCTGGTAGTGTTGGGTATAAATACTCCACACTTCAGGTTTTGGAGATCATCTTCTCCACTCTCATACTTGCACACAATATCTCTTGACCGGAATACCTATACACTTCCCGCAGTAAACATATGCCGATCATCTTTCTCCAACCAGCCACTTGACCACCTTAGGCTCGCCAAGAGCTTGATAGGTTTTGTTGATGCCTGGTAGTGTTGGGTATAAATACTCCACACTTCAGGTTTTGGAGATCATCTTCTCCACTCTCATACTTGCACACAATATCTCTTGACCGGAATACCTATACACTTCCCGCAGTAAACATATGCCGATCATCTTTCTCCAACCAGCCACTTGACCACCTTAGGCTCGCCAAGAGCTTGATAGGTTTGCACTGCTAAGCAGGAGGTCAAAGGGTTGAAACCCAAACACCCAAGTTACTGAGCCTGTCAATCGTTGCTCTAACATTGGCGCCATCCGTGGGACACGTTTTAGCAACGGTGTCTCATTTCATTTCTATCTTTTTTCATTTCATTTCTTAGTTTCACCACCATTTTTTCTTCTCCATGGAAGGCAATTCCTCATCACAAATCGGTTCACTTAAGCCAAAGACAACCACCAATACCCCATCCACCACCCCACCTAATTACATATACATGGCGCAGGAAGAAACTACATTTCGCAAAAGGAAGGCATCAGTCCTTCAGGATTGGGTGATGGAGCCTATTTGCTTCCCACCAATTGAAACTCCTTCCATCAACCCTGTAGTAATACAAATCCGGTTAGCCAACTATGAAGTGAATAAGGCATATGTTGATACAGGGAGCTCAATGGACATTATTTATGCCCACTGTTTTAGGAAGCTCCCTGAAAAAGTACAACATTCAAAGAGTCCGACACAATTCCCTCTAGTGGGGTTTTCAGGTGAGACGCATTGGCCAATCGGAGAGGTAGCAATAAACATGATGTTAGGAGAATATCCACACTATAGGTTAGAAATGATTAATTTTGTAATCATTGATGCACCATCGGCCTACAATGTCCTACTGGGCAGGCCTGCATTACAAAAATTTGAAGCAATTCCATCAACCATTCATGGCATGATAAAGTTCCCTACCCCAGCTGGCATAGCCACAGTCAGGGCTAGAACGTCATGGCCTAAAGAGTGCAAACAGGTAGAGAAACCAAAACTGGTAGAGGGTCCCAAAAGTGATCCGGCAATGGAAATCATTGATGGTCCGGAACAAAAAGTTATTATTAATAAAAACTTCCCTGAACAACCAGTGACCATTGGTTCACAACTCCCAGCACAGACAAAGACTAAACTCATAGCGTTACTAGAATCAAACCTTGATGTCTTCGCATGGCAGACATCAGACATGACTGGTGTCCCAAGGGAACTAGCAGAGCATTCCCTAAACGCGAATCCCAATATTGTGCCAATCCGACAGAAAAAACGAGGCATGGCCCCGGATCGTAGTAAATCTGCATGTGACCAAGTAAACAAAATGGTCGAAGCAGGGATTGTCAGAGAGGTAAAATACCAAACTTGGATTGCTAATCCAGTTATGGTAAAGAAGGGGATGGTTCTTGGAGATTATGCGTTGATTTCAAGGACATCAACAAAGCTTGTCCAAAGGACAACTATCCTTTACCATAAATCGATTGGAAAGTGGAATCCTTAGATAGATTTAGACTCAAATGCTTTTTAGATGCATATAAAGGTTATCACCAATTTGTATGAAAAAAGGTGATGAAGACAAAACAGCTTTTCACACAGACCAAGGCATATTTTGTTTCCAAAAAATGCCATTTGGCTTGAAAAACGCTGGAGCAAACCTATCAACGTCTAATAGATGAAACTTTCAAAAATCAAGTGGGAAGGAACATAGAAGCCTATGTAGATGACATAGTTATCAAAAGCAATACGGAAGACATCATGTTGGCTGATATCCTAGAAACTTTGCAAACATTACGTAATATTAACATGAAGCTTAATCCATCCAAGTGTAGTTTTGGCATGGAGGAAGGAAAATTCTTGGGACATATTGTTACACCTAATGGCATCAAAGTCAATCCTAAGAAGGTTCAGGCAGTCATTGACATGCCATCTCCTTCCACCAAAAAGCAAGTCCAAAGCCTAAATGGCAAGCTAGCAGCACTTAGCCGTTTCTTGTCCAAAGCCGCAGATCGATCCCTCCCCTTTCTTTAATACCTTAAAGGGATGCATTCGGAAAAAAGACTTCTCATGGTCTGAAGAAGCAGAAGTGGCATTTCAAGAAATGAAGAAATTCATGGCCAATCTCCCAACACTCACGGCTCCAATAGCCGGGGGAGACACTAACTATATACTTGGCTGCTTCCAAGGAATGTGTAAGCACAGTTTAGTAGCCCAAAGGGGCGACTCACAAATGCCTATCTATTTCAATCAGTAGGGCACTGAAAGGCCCAGAGGTTAATTATCCATGTTTGGAAAAATTGGCACTCTCTTTGGTTCATGCGTCTAGACGTTTGAGGAGATATTTTCAAGGACATCCCATCCAAGTGCTAACAGACAAACCAATCAAACAAATATTTGGAAAACCAGAAGTGTCGGACGATTAGCAAAATGGGCAATTGAACTGGGGGAGAACATGAAATTTCTTTCCAACCTCGAAACTCGATGAAAGGACAAATCTTGGCAGATTTCCTGGCTGAAATCGAAGGAATGGAAGAACCAAAGGATCCATTAGTGACAGACAGCCCTCCTTGGACCCTCTTCACAGATGGCGCATCCAGCCTAGAAGGGTCAGGAGCTGGCTCATACTCACAGATCCAGACAAAAACGAGTATACCTACGCCCTTAAGTTTGACTTCCCGGCAACCAACAATGAAGCCGAATATGAAGCTCTCTTATCAGGGCTACGAATAGCTAGAAAGCTGGGAGTTCAAAATATAGAAGCTTTTGTGGACTCCCAGTTGGTAGCTAATCATATCAATGGTAGCTATGAAGCAAATCAAACTTCCATGCAACAACACTTGGAAAAAACCAGAAAAATCATTTCGGACTTCTCAAATTTACCATAGAGCAAGTGCCAAGAAACCGTAACAAAATAGCAGATGCATTGAGCAAACTTGCAGCATCCACCTTCGCCCACCTCAAGAAAGAATTGTTGGTGGAAGTCCTAACTGAGAAATCCATAGTGCCAACAAAGGAAGTGGCCGCAATAACGGAGGAAGACTGTTGGACGACTCAATAAAAAACTTCCTTCAGAATGGACAACTCCCGGAAGACAAACAACTAGCAAGGAAAATCAGAATGAAGACACCAATGTATCTCCTCATAGACAACTACCTGTTTAGGAAGTCTTTTTTGGGTCCACATCTAAGATGTGTCGGCCCAACACAAGCAAAGGATCTAATTCAGGATGTACATGGTGGAAGTTGTGGCATGCATGCAGGCCCTCGTTCGGTAACCACTAAGGTCATGAGACTTGGATACTTCTGGCCATCCATGCACAGAGATGCAAAGGAAGAAATTGAAAAATGTGAATCATGCCAAAAACATGCGTCAGTCTCAAAAATGCCAAAGCAGGACCTCATTCCAGTGACTAGCGCATGGCCATTTTACAAATGGGGAATCGACATTGTCGGACCATTCCCCCCTGGAGTACGCAATGTTAAATACCTTTTAGTGGCTGTGGACTATTTCACAAAATGGATTGAAGCTAAGCCCTTGGCAACTATCACCGGGCCTCGAATGATAACTTCGTTTGGGAACATATAGTATGTCGCTTTGGAGTTCCACACGTCATAGTCAGTGATAATGGAAAACAATTTGCAGATAATCCATTTAAGACTTGGTGTCAGGATATAGATATCCAACAACGATTTACCTCTGTGGCACACCCACAAGCTAATGGTCAGGTGGAAGTCATGAACAAAGCAATCGTCAAGGGAATTAAGGCCAGATTGGGAAAAATATGCAAAGGCATGGGTAGACGAAATCCCAGGCATTCTTTGGGCACATAGAACTTCCCCCGGCAGAACTACATCTGAAACCCCTTTCAGCCTAGTCTATGGCACTGAGGAAGTTATCCCACCAGAACTTACAATCCCTACTCACCGGACCCTTCATTTCAATCCGGAGCTAAACGAAGAAGCCCTAAGGGAGAACTTGAATATCATCGAGGAGCGAAGAGAAATATCTCTCATCCGACACAGCAGAAAGCCATAGACAGATGGCTAAGTATTAGTACCAAAGAGTCCGACACACATCTTTCAAAGTGGGAGATCTCGTATGGCGGAAGAATGAAGCTAGTAGGACCGAAACTTGGGCAAGTTGAGTCCCACATGGGAAGGCCCATATAGTGTCCTTGAAGCACATGGAACTGGCTCCTACACCCTGTCTGACTTAGATGGACAACCATTACCCAGGACATGGAATGCAATGAATCTAAAAAGGTGCTACGTTTAATATTTACATACTATTGCTGATTGTCAGCACTTACAACCACAACACCCGTCAGGATGTGCCTAGCCAACAGTTGTTTCAAGGCCGAAAGTTTTTTTTTTTTTAAAAAAAAAAAAAAAAAAAAACCTGAACAGCCGGCCAGTCCGGATGTCTCTACAACATGGTACACCTTGACAATCAACAACTAGCCAAGTCTGGATATCTGGGAAATCTGGCAAACTTTGGTATTTGGCCATCTCACTCATCAGGGACTTGGCCACAACATAACAAAACACTCTTCAAAGAGTCATTCACAGAAATGCACCTCAAAATACAAAGTGGTCTGATCTATGTATCCCACAAGGCAACAAACCTGATGCACCACCCCAAACTACGTTTGGAGGGAAATTTAGCAAAAGGCACATATAGACATCTTACGTCTACGCCTAACATGCAATCACATATTCGTCTTTTTACCTACCGGGAAAAGGCAAGCACTTCTCATTGGGAAGCGACATCACTCACGAGTAAAACAAATTGAAGGTTAACCAACAAAAGTGCCATCGGCACGATATGAAATATACATGAGATGCCAACATCTAGCTATGCCATCGGCATACAAAAGAACCATAGGTACTCAAATGAGTGTCATAGACACAATTCAATATAATTACTCTTACGCACACCCAAGATGGTGTGACACAACATCCAAGATAACAGGTTAAAAATGTGTTATTGGCTTGATCACCCAATAAAACATTATTTCTCAAAGACACATTGGACATGGCCTCGGTCACAACTACTCAAGGCAACCTCAAGCGGCCAAGAAAGGCATGGCCAAAGAATAGCCGGAAGAAACAATAAGAACAAAAAAAAAAAAAAAGTTAGGCTTCAAAAAACCATTTTAAAACCTAACTGGGGGGCATGATAGTGTTAGTAGGGAATGGCTCATACACATAGCCCATTAACCCCTAAACACATAACCTGACTTACAAAAGCTTGCCTGCTATCTCCTAGCTCCGGCCCTTAGGCTCCGGCGTCCGGACACTTGGCCCCAGCATCCGGACATTTCGTCCCGGCGTCCGGACACAAGGCTCCGACGTCCGGACAATTGGCCCTCGACCCCGTGTCCGGGAGATTTGGCCCCGGCACCGAGAATCAGGCCCGTGTCCGGGAGATTTGGCCCCGTCACCCGGGCTTCGACCCCGTGTCGGGCACAATGGCCCTGTGTCCGGGAATCCGGCCCCGTGTCCGGGGAAAATGGCCCCGTGTCCGGGAACCAGGCCCCGTGTCCGGGCAAAATGGCCCCGTGTCCGGGCACAATGGCCCCGTGTCCGGTCAATATGGCCCCGTGTCCGGGAACCAGGCCCCGTGTCCGGGCAAAATAGCCCCGTGTCCGGGAATCCGGCCCCGTGTCCGGGAATTTGGCCCCGGCACCCGAGACCAGGCCCCGTGTCCGCGCAAAATGGCCCAGTGTCCGGGGAATCCGGCCCCGTGTCCTGGAATTTCGCCCCGGCGCCCGAGACCAGGCCCCGTGTCCGGGCAAAATGCCCCGTGTCCCGGGAATCCGGCCCGTGTCCGGAATCCGGCCCCGTGTCCGGGAAATCCTGCCCCGTGTCCGGGAATTTGGCCCCAACGCCCGAGACCAGGCCCCGTGTCCGGGTTAAAATGGCCCCGTGTCCCGGGAATCCGGCCCCGTGTCCGGGAATTTGGCCCCCGACACCCGAGTCCTTGTTCCCGTGTCCGGGAATCCGATCCCGTGTCCGGGAGTTTAAGCCCCGGCTCCATGGCCCGGTGTCCGCACTCGTAGCCCGGCGTCCGGCACTCGTGGTCCGATGTTCGGCACTTGGTAGCAACTACGCCTAGGCTGTCACTAATGCTTTTGGTCCGGCACTCCAGAGCCAATACTTATACCTTGTATCTAATAAGTACTGTATTCCTCCAAACCAACACTAATGCCTTGGGATTCATCTCATAGTATCATACTCCTGACATCCTACCCGGTCAGACCACTCAAGCCTAATCCTTGAGTGTAACCGTCAGAGCATTAATAAGTTATATAATGATATAGACGTTAATACCCGTTGGAATCCTATTGATGAGCCATAAATGGTCATCATTGCCATACGTTGTTGATGCCTGGTAGTGTTGGGTATAAATACTCCACACTTCAGGTTTTGGAGATCATCTTCTCCACTCTCATACTTGCACACAATTTCTCTTGACCGGAATACCTATACACTTCCCGCAGTAAACATATTCCGATCATCTTTCTCCAACCAGCCACTTGACCACCTTAGGCTCGCCAAGAGCTTGATAGGTTCGCACTGCTAAGCAGGAGGTCAAAGGGTTGAAACCCAAACACCCAAGTTACTGAGCCTGTCAATCCTTGCTCTAACAGCTATCAAATCTTTACCTTTGACGTAGAGGCAATTAGTTTTTCTAAATGGACGAGCACTATAATTTTCTTAACTTAAAAATAAAATTCGTTATTTAGAATAACCTTAACAACAAATTATGTAATTTACTCTGAATATAAAAAATAAATGAAATTTTCTAAGACCGTAATAAAATTTATTTATATGGAATATTTAATCTCTCTCACCTCATCAAATGGTTTTCTACACATTTTATCATTCTATATCACCATTCATATGTGACATGCCTATAACAAACTTCATTATATATAATTATATAAAAAGAAAAATGTGATTTGTGGAGAGGATGTGGGCACCCCAAGATAAAATGGGATGGTGCCCCATAAAGATTAGAGACGCGTTGTGGTGACCAAGATTGGGAAAGGTTTTTTAGGGCCAAAATGGATGTTGAAACATGTTTGCAGTGGCGAGTCTAGAACTCAAATGCACGTAGGTCCTTATTTAATTGAACCGATAATTATGAATAAAAAAAAAAAAAAACTATTAGCGGATCGGGTCAATGGGTCATATAAACAAAAGAAATTATAGTTCTTACAATTGTACCCGACAAAAGCAAAACAAAATTACAAGTTCCTACAATTGCACCTTACGAGGTCTAATATCTTGATATTCTTTCACAATTTCTTCGTTACTAATACCTTCTAAAACGCCTTTTTCAATATACGACACTAAAGTATCACTCAAAAATTTATCGCCCATTTTATTCACTAGTAAACGCCTAAACGGAATTGCAGAAAAAAAACTAACCTGAGTACGTACCTGACCTAAGCGGCTGACTCTGAGGCGCTGAGCAGTGGCCGCCGGTGGTTGAATCAGGCAAACAGGCAATCGATTTCCAGCGGCTCGATTTCAATTTGGAGCAGGCGTCGATTTCAATTTGGAGCAGCGAGCAGGCGTCGATTTCAATTTGGAGAAAACAGCGGGACATCAGGCGTCGATTTCAATTTTTAAGAAAAAAAAATAAGTAACATGGGTAATGGGTTTAATTTTATTAAAAATAAAAAGTGGGGTTAACAAGGTTTGAACCCGGGTTGGTAAAAACTGAAACTCCAAGCTTAGGCTTGGAAACCACTCCACCAACATTGATGTTTGGTTAGAATTTGTAAGACAAACATTTTATATAGGTCCTTTCTGATTTTTTAGGCATGTCCTACCGGAAATTACTACATCGTTTCTAAATGATTTTCGAAATTTAGGTAGGTCCGAGGACCTACCTAAGACCATAATAAACTCGCCCCTGCATGTTTGGAACTACGACGGGGATATGTCTAGGCATTAAGAAGGCGTTTTACTTAATTTAACTTTTTTTTCTAATTTGGGGTAACGCTTATCGTGCAAAGTATTGTGAATAATCATAACCCCAACGACAACGTGTACCCTTACAAAAAACTTTTAAAAATTCAACATTTAAATTTAAGATGTGAATCTATGGTTTTGAAATATGATATGTAACCGGATGTTAACAAGTTGACCGGTTTAAGCGTTGAAGCCAACCAAATCAGGTGACAAGTAAAATAAGTTCGTGTTTAATCAAAACTCCCATAATATTATAGTTTATGTTGAATAAAAGGGTTTTGTTAGAGTGTGCCCAGTAGGCATATGTCTCGGATTATTTAATGAATTCAAAATTTTCTTTTATGTTGATAAAACGCATTCAATACTGTTAACATGGTTTGTCATTAATTACAAATGGTAAAATATGATTTTACCTACTACACTATACTAAAAACGTAATAAGCGATAAGTAGGGATCGAACCCAAAGGACGCGAGATAAAAGTTATTATATTTAAGTCTTTGAAAACAAGTAATCAAGTAGCAACAAATATGGTTTTTGAGTTGATTGTTAATTAAACTAATTGCGAAAATATAAAAAAGCTAACGTAAACAATAATAGGAAAACGATTCGGTTCCGCTTTCGACTTTTACAACAATGTCACTTAATCATGAAATGATATTTTAAACAAAGGTTTAGTTTATATCTATTCAAGTTTGGATAAAAAAACATTAACAAACTTAAACACCTTTTGTTTACCAATTTGTTTAAACCGAAATAAGCTCTTCAATATAAACCTAATTTCCTAATTCAAGTCTAAACAAACTCTTAGAAATGAACCCGAAAAAAGCATTAACGTTTTATTTAAACTTTCCAAATAACAATTACCATTTCACTACAGCTAGGAAATGTAATAATTATCTGATTGTGGTTAACATTGGGCAAACAACGTTTTGTTACTTGATATTAGATTATAAACCAATTACGGATTTAACAACCTAATTATAACACTTATTAATCAATATCTTAACCTAGGTGATCAATCAAAGTCGAGAAATGAATAACAGTTAACCGTAGAAAAAACCCACAATCACTAAATAAACATAAACAAGCATCACTTTCATTAATTAAACTACATAATTAAGTCTACTTTGGAACCGAATACAAGGAATTTAACCTAGTATGGCAACAATAATCATACAAATAAACATAAATCTGGGTTTCGAATGCTTACAAACGCCAATTCGGTGTCGAAATGATGATAATAACACTTTGTAATGATTCTCCTTCTTCAGAATAATGTTGGTAATAAAAAAAATGATCCAAAACTACTGATAAATTGGTGCCTAATTCGTGTGGACCTACATAATAACCGAAATCAGGAAGATCAACATGTCACCCCCCGGTCGGGTAGATTTGCATTGAAAAGCAAACTCGGGCGGGTTTGTACCCACGTTGAAATATACCCGGGCGGGTTTGTATTCAGAACACTCCCAAAACTTGCCATCTTCTACCCGGGCGGGTAGATTTGCACTGAAAAGTTCGTTTTCTCTTCGTTTCAGGTCCCGGTTTCGACTCCGTTCTCGTTCGTTCGTTAGAATAAATTCTAATGCGTGAAAGTACATGTAAAAGTGGTGAAGTATAAGCATTCTTAATGTAATTAGGAATCACTAATATGCAACTAAAATGCTCGTTCATTTATGTAAATTCTATGAAATAACGGAAATCAAATGCTAAATAGATGCGTGAAAATACATCTAACAAATCTTCCCAAGCTTAAACATTTCTTGTCCTCAAGAAAGACAAATAAATAGACTAAATTAAGGGGATACGGATGACTCGAAAATAAATAAAGACCAAGTATACACGACTCGACTAAACTACAAAGATTTAACTCGAGAAAAAAATCATAAAATCATGGATATAAGCATTTCTTTTCAAACTTCGATTTTTATACAATAAACCATCGCGTGAACTTCGTTAGACCGTAAACAATATTGGTAGTCAAACATCCAATTCTATCGAATTACTTTAATATGTAAAAATGCAAACTTCTAAAAATAATTTCCCGCCTAGTCCCGTAGTTTTAATATGCCTTAGGTAAACAACTCCCGTTCCAAGACTCGTTAGTAAACTAACGTGGTCAGCCACTTTAGAGGCCGACCCCTATGCTTTCGCTAACGAGGGAATCTAATCATATTCACACAATTTCTATGATGGGCATCCGCATTCAATTTATAATTTATGATTTGTAATAATGTAATGAACTTGGAATCTTAAGATCTTTGATCTTTTTGCTTCTTCGAAGTAATTTAACCCATGATCTTTGATCATTTTTGTTGTGTGAATATGAAGTCTCTCCCTCCTAACCTCAAGAGGAGCAAAAACAAATAGGGTCAAGTAATAAGGTGATATTGTTTACCTAAGGGGTTAAAGATTTTTCGGGGACTATTAGAAAAAGTACAATTAGGGACTTAAACTATATACATATCAAGTATCTCACTAATATTGGATGTTATCTATATTAATCTAACGAATCACGATTTTGTACCAAAGAATGATCTAAAAAGTTTCTATCCCTATCATTTTCTATGAACTACATTCGAGTGTTATTATATTTTTTTCTTTTTCTTCATTTTTCATTTTTTTTCATACGGCTCACAATGGGTAAACATATATACAAGACACAAACAAGACACATGCAACACATACAAGACACACAATAAGACAATATGCAAACTACAACTAATTTGCAATGCAATTGCAACCTCCCAAAAATTAAAATTAAGCAACGTCTCGATGCTTAGGGAGTATGTGAATTCCCATAATGAACGAGCAATGAAGACTAAGCTAGGTGCAACATGATAAAACAAGACGAACACGGTAATTAGAGTAAAGATATGAAATTAATTTACCGAATAAAAGTCTTGAGTCTTCGTGTGAAATGTTGCAAACCTCCCCAAGCTTAGTCTTCTTGTGAAACAGGAACAAATTTCTCTACACGATTTACCACCTACAAAACAAACAAAAACAAACATGAAAGTACATAAACACCGAGTTGCCTCTCGGGAAGCGCCTTTCTTTTAGGTATTTGGCTCGACCTAACTTCCATTTCACATCTTCCTAATGCATGGGATGTTGATGTTTAGCCACTTCCATTTCCTCCTCTTATGCTTCTTCTTTTCCTTCTCGGCTACCACCAATCTATTCACTTTCATCAGGACTTCCAAAACAACCAATTCCTTTTCGGTGTTCTCCTTTTTCACCACTTCTTTTGCCATCTTTCGTTGAGCCAATATCTTTACCAAATACTCCCCAAACGTGGCCAACTCTTTCACCCTCTCTTCTTTTGTACCTATAGCCAATTTTCTGTCCACTACCACTTGCAAATCACCGTTAGTAGCAACATTACAATCAATAATATTAGGCTCAATGGTACTTACACAATTAACCATAAAAACATCACTAATGGGTTTGATTGGTTCGAGAATGTTGAAATGAATCACATCCCCGTCAAACTCCATGGTCAAGGACCCTTCATAGCAATCAAACTTAGTCCTAGATGTTTTAAGAAAAGGTCTACCCAAGAGAATGGAGCTAGAGTTGGGTTTATAATCATTACCCATATCCAATACATAAAAATCAGCGGGAAATACAAGGTGTTTCACTTGTACTAAAACGTCCTCTAATACACATTTTGGGTGTACTGTCGATTTATCCGCTAATTGGATGGCAACCCCGGTTTCCTTCAAGTCCCCCACTTTTAAAGTTTTAAAAATGGAATAGGGGAGGACATTGATGGAAGTTCCATTGTCTAATACCCGAGAGAAATTAATGCTCCCTAACTTGAAAGGAATGGTGAAAGCACCCGGATCCTTGCATTTTAGGGGCATTCCCTTTTGTAGCACGACTGAAACGTTTTCATTAACTTGCAAAGTATCATTTATTTTCAATTTACGTTTAGAAACACAAAAATCTTTAAGAAATTTTGCATACCTCGCGATTTCTTTGATGGCACTAAGTAGAGGAATATTCAACTCTACTTTCTTGAAGATCTCCATGATCTCGTCATCCTCCTTTGTTGTCTTCGTCTTTCTGACCCGAGCTTCCAAATCAGCCCGTTTCTTTCTTTCGTCCTCTTCAGCCCTTTCCTTTGACTCACTCTTCTTCTCGACCTCTTTCCTAACTTCTTTCTCACCCTTGGGAAACTCGGGGCCCTCGTAACTCTTCCCACTTCTCAAGGTGATAGCACAAGCGGTGTGCTTCGGGTTTTTCTCCGTGTTAGTCGGTAAGCGACCTTGAGATTCGAGTTTAGCAACCGAATTGGCTAATTGAGCTACATGTTGTTCCAAACTCTTGATCCTGGCCTTTGTTTCTTGTTGAAATTGTTGAGTACTCGTTGCTAGACTTTTGACAAGTTCCTCCAATGGCGGTCCCGAACCGCTCGAACTAGCGTTTGGAGATGGTGATGGGTAAGGTTGAAATCCGGGTGGTGGCTGAAAATTGGTTCTTTGGTGGTAACGTGGAGGTGGATTTTGATGGTAGTTATGGGTGTTTTTTTGGTTGTATCCACCATTCGGTCTTGGTTGATTATAACCCGAATATCCTTCCATGGCGTTGACTTGCTCGGAATCCTCTTGTAAACTAGGACACATATCCGTCGGGTGTCCTTTTTGCAAACATATCCCACATGCTCTCGGTTTTGGTACTTCTTTCTTGTCTTTCGCCAACAATAAAACCGCCTTAGTTAACTTCGATAGTTGACTTTCCACTCTAGAACTTTCGACCCCTTTTACTCCCCTAGGTACATCGGTGTATCACTCAACATCTTGATATTCGTTCTTCGACTCTTCAACTAGTGTCGTGATGAGTTCCCAGATTTGAGTAGGTTTTTATCCGTAATCGACCCCTCACTCGAAGCATTAAGAAGTCGTTTCTCAAATGGTAACAAGCCCTCAATGAAATACTGAAGAAGCTGATGATTCTCGATACCATGTTATGGGCATCAAGTACATAGCTTCTTGAACCTTTCCCAATAGACATGGAAAGTTTCCTTCCTCGTTTGCTTAATCCCAATTATTTCCCTTCTAAGTGATGAAGCTCTCGATTCAGGGAAATACTTGTTGAGGAATGCTTGCGCCATTATGTTCCATGTTGTGATCGACCCCAATGGTAGATCATATAGCCATTCCTTAGCCGCATCGTGCAAAGAAAAGGGGAATGCCCGTTACTTGATTTGATCCTCCGTGATGTTATGCGGCTTCGTTCCAACACAAACTACATGGAATTCCTTCAAGAACTTATGTGGATCCTACTTTTCCACACCTTGAAATAATGGGAACAAGTGGATTAATCCCGACTTCAACTCAAAATTCTCCATTTCGGGGTATGTGATGCACAAGGGTTGGTGGTCGACGTTGTGGGTCGCCTGTTGGCGAATGGTTTGTTCTTCGGCCATATCATGGTTTTGGTTTAATGAAATATGGATTGGTGGAGTGGTAGGTGTGGAGTGTGGTGATGGTGGTGGGGTTTGTGGAGTTTCTTCTTCCGATTCACTCGATAAAGAGACGTCCTCCCAAATGTTGAGAACGAGAGGAGTAGATGACTCGAGAGTTGTTTGGGATCCTTGCTGCCTCAATCTCTTAGCGGTCTTCTCAATCTTTGAATTAAGCTCCAATGGTTTACATGTGCGCAAAGACCTTGGCATAAAACTATTAGTACTACTGCATCCCCGGCAGCGGCGCCAATTTGTTAACTCGGTTTGACACACCAGTTACAAATGATTAAATATGATTTTACCCGCTACACTATACTACAAACGTAATAAGCGATAAGTAGGGATCGAACCCAAAGGACGCGAGATAAAAGCTATTATGTTTAAGTCTTTGAAAACAAGTAATCAAGTAGTAACAAAGGGGGGTTTTGAGTTGATTGTTAATTAAACTAATTGCGAAAATATAAAAAGGCTAAGGTAAAAAACAATAGAAAAACGATTCGGTTCCACTTTCGACTTTTACAACTATGTCACTTAATCATGAAATGATGTTTTAAACAAGCGTTTAATTTATATCTATTCAAGTTTGGATAAAAAGACGTTAACAAGCTTAAACACCTTTTGTTTACCAATTTTTTTATACCGAAACAAACTCTTCATTATAAACCTAATTTCTTAATTCAAATGTAAACAATCTCTTAGAAATGAACCGAAAATGGCATTAACGTTTTTATATAAACTTTCCAAACAACATATTGGGTACAGAATTGAATGGATGAAGCTATGAAGTCTTAAAAAGGGTGTTTGGAATAAAGATGTTTAAGTTCGGGTAACATCCGAATTAAAGATGAATAATGTTCCAGTGAAGAATTCAATTCGGGTGAACATGTTAGGTCACCCGAACTGACTGAAGTTCATCCGAACTGAATTTAAGCTGAAGATAACTTAAGTCAACACAAGTCAACGTTGAAGATATTAATTCGGGAAAGAAGACTTTGCTTCCGAACTAAAGTGAACTACTGTAGAATTAAAATTAAGATGAAGACTTGTTGTTTAGTGTAATGTATTTGTTTAGATTTCTATAAATAGAGTGATAGGTTCATAGAATTAGATGTCTTTGAACTCGGACTCATCTTGAGTGTCGTCTAGCTTTAAACAGTTTGTTGTAACTGCATGTGTATCCAATTCACACTATCAATGAAATCTAAACAATTTTAGCTTTAGATCTATCAATCTTTCAATTTCAATTACTCTTTTTGATTCAGTTCAGATCATGAGATTCCGCATCATGATATGGATATTCGTTTCACTGGTTGGAGAGCTTTCAGGACTTGTCACAACAATTATTGTTTCACTAAAGCTAGGAAATGTAATAATTATGTGATTGTGGTTAACATTGAGCAAACAACGTTTTGTTACTTTATATTAGATTATAAAACAATTACGGATTTTACAACCTAATTATAACACTAATTAATCAATATCTTAACCTAGGTGATCCATCAAAGTCGAGAAATGAATAACAATTAACCGTAATAAACGACATAATTAAGTCTAGTTTGAAACCGAATACAAGGAATTTAGCCTAGCATGGCAACAATAATCATTCAAATAAACATAAATTCGGGTTTCGAATGCTTTCAAATGCCGAATTCGGTGTCGACATGATGATAATAGCACTTGGTAATGATTCTCCTTCTTCCTAATAATGTTGATAATAAAAAGGATGATCCAAAACTACTGATAAATTGGTGCCTAAATCGTGTGGAACTGCATAATAACCGAAATCCGGAAATTCAGCATGTCACCCGGTCGGGTAGATTTGCACTGAAAAGCAAACCCGGGCGGGTTTGTTTTTAGAACACTCCCATAACTTGCCATCTTCTACCCGGGCGGGTAGATTTGCACCGAAAAGCAAACCCGGGGTGGTTTGTCACCTAAGCAAATTTTATTCTTTCGTTTTTCTTCGTTTTAGCTCCTATATCAACTCCCGTTCTTGTTCGTTCGTTTGAATACATTCCAATGCCTGAAAGTATATATAAAATTGGTGAAGTACAAGCATTTTAAATGTAATTAGGAATCACGAATATGCAACTAAAATGTTCGTTTATTTACGTAAATGCAATGAAATAACAAAAATCAAATGCTAAATAAATGCGTGAAAATGCATCTAACAAATACACATTGAATGCATACAATTTTTTACTTTTTTTCAACAAATTTTTAATATAAAAAAAAATAAATTAAAATTCATTTTGTTGCTCTAAATCATGTGTTTAGTGACAATATATAGCAAAACCCTTGATAAAAATAACTTAAAATTAGTTAATATGCATAACCCCCATCCCCCACCCTCACCCCCACAAACGTGATGGGTACTAGCAATTAATATTTTAACCGTTGATCAAACGCGATGGTGTTAGTAGTGCCAATTATGGGTACCATTTTGTTGTTTATGTGCCAATTAATGATTGTGAGGAGGATAGGGTTAGTAGAATCATGAAACACATAAATCTGATAATAATGGGTTAGTACTTAAAAAAATTAGAGTTAACTACATAAAGTGGCTCTAAGATATATTCTAAATTACAAATGTAATAACTAAGTTCAAAAATTTATAAAAATTATCTATTTAGAGAAACTAATTATATTTTCGTCCCTAAATTATAACAGACATTCATTTTCATAAAAAAAATATTTATTTGTTAGTAATAATATTAACATATATCATTTTTAAGAATAAAAAACGTAATTAGTATTCTTACGTAGACGAAGTACGTAATCATTTGAACTTAGGTATGAAATCCAACATTTTTGGATATGGGGTTTAACCAAATAACTCGAGTTTGGCGGGGTCTCTCACAAGATCACCTCACTATAGAGCGATATTTTTCTATTTTATTCGGTAATCTATCCAGATTTCAAAACAATGGGCTAGTCATTTATATTAAACGAGTAGTTCCAATGTCGCATCTCACATGACGTCAATTTGAAAGATAAATGTTAAAACCTAAAAAGTTATTCCTTTCTTCATATTTTTATTGTTTATTGTTTATTTCTGATTTATTTCAAAAATAATTGTAAAGTACAAAATATATTAATTTGAAAAGATTATCATACCCTCATAAATACTTACTTCTTAATTAAGTTTTACATTATAAAGTTGCAATAATTGTAAAGTACTAATAAGGGGACCATTATCATAAATACTTACTTCTTAATTAAGTTTTACATTATAAAGTTGCAAGAATCTCTATAGCCAGCCAAACTAGCACACTCCACCTTTAGCTGACCGAAGTATCGATGGCAAACAACGTGCAAAAGAAATTGAACAATATTTTCAATCAAGTCGTTTCCGCCATCAACCCGGAATTGCTTCCGGAAAACAATATCGAAAAAACCACCCCAAGTTGGAAGTCGCTACACCTTATCTGATAGCTCCCGCGATTGGGCTCATTGCCATGTGTTGCCGCCGTTGCTTATGTGGTAGACGTCCAATGATGTTACAAAGGGTCGCTTTTGATGGCAAATGTAGAGGCACCACAAGAAAATTGGGTTTTAGTGACAAAATTTTTTAGTGACGAATATCGTCACTAATAGCTTTATTTAGTCACTATAAAAAAAAGTTGTCGCTGAATTTAGTCACTAAACAAAATTATTGACCAAAATATTATCTTATGTAGTGTCTAATAAAATTAGTGACCAAAATATAGTGACCAAAAATATGGTGACCAAATATTTAGTCACTATTATATTAGTGACTAAATATTTAATCATAAATAATATTAATGACCAAATTTTAGTTGTTAGTAAAAACTTTTTTTTCTTATAGTAGGGGCATTTTCGAGGCGTTCATAGCAATAATAACCGTGGCAACGATTCTTATAATTAACATATATTATTCCAATTTATTACTACGTGTATGATCGATTAGTGTTCTTTGGTACAAATGATATCTTATTGTAAGTTTAGATTTCATTATCGTTTCAACAAAAAATATTCAATTTGTATTATATTTTGAGATGATAACCACAACTTTTATTGTTTTAATATATGGGTTTTTTCTTTTTTTCTCTTTAAAATATATGTATCATTTTCTAGAAAAAAAAATATTTTACTGTAAGAAAAATTAAATATTTAATACTTTCGTATTAGTTTAATTTAAAGATATTAAGCAACATCATTTGTTAATAAGTTTTATTATTAAAAGAAATGATCGATTAATACTCATAATTTTTCTAAGAACTAAAAGATATCATTTTAATCATTCATTCCATTTTAATCTAATCGTAAAGTTTAAAACCAAAACTCATTTTTCTTTTATTTTTTTAAATTAAATTATCTCACAAACCGTAAATCGTTAGACGAAACAAATTACGTCATTGCGATGATCTCATTTTTATCTATAAATAGAGCAGTGATGTTATATATTTTCGACCACCTTTTTTTTTTTCTTTTTTCTTTTTTGGTGTGTATTGAAATTAGAACGATAATATCATATGTGATATTAACACCAATACGTAAAATCTTATAAAAAAGAATTAATATAAAACGTATAAATTACCTAAATTTATAAGAAAAATATCGAATTTTGACGATTTGTTTTCTTTGTTTTTGATATAAATGTAATAGTACTAAAATCACAAGTGATAATACTAAAATCATATCTAATTATACCGTAAATCATATATGATACTAATATGTATATAACTTTCAAAAACTCATAAGACAATAAAATACGTGATTTTAACTCTAAATATGAAATTTAAAACATAATAATGTTATATTATGTATAACTTATATGCACCCGGAAAAAAGTTTGAATTTTTATGACTTTTTACTTTTTCGTTTATGGGCAAATGTTGAAACTCGTGAAGCAATATCACATGTGATTTTTATATTAAATTTGAATTTCAAAACGTAAATACGTTATGATGTATATTGAACTAAAATAAAATATAAAACACAAAAATTACAAGTTACCATAGGTGTAGGATGTGTGGGACCCCAAGTTTTTTCTCTTTTCTTTTTTAAACATTTATATTAAATTAAAAACATTATATTAAATTAAAACTAATACATATAAATTAGATAAAAACTAGTACATAAAGATGTAAATTATTGTTTTTGAAAATATTAGTTAAAAAAATTCAAAAGTATAAATAAAAAAACTTTAGGATAAAAAATGCAAAAAACAAAGAAACAAAGCCAAAAGTGAAAGTTTTAGAAAAAACAAATCTTATCTTCTTCTTCCTTTCTCCCTTGTAGACCTGAAAAGAAAAAAAATAAAAAAAAATAAAAAAATAAAAAATAAATAAAAGAAAAATTAGAATTATGATATATGAATTAAAACAAAACTAAAATAATCATACATATATATTTATATTATAGGAAAAAAGAAAAGGAAAAAAAAAACAAAACGACTCGTTACCCTGCTAATGAGCCCGAGAACGGGGAGTGACAAAGTGGACAACGAGGAAGTGGTTGAGAACGAAAGTTAGAACGGGAGTGACAACCAAGCCACTTCCTGTGCTCTTAGAGCACTAGGAGTGATAACCATGTTGGGATGATTGTGAGATTTTTTGCTGACATGGCATCAACAACCATGGTTCTAGAATTTTTTGTGGAGTGATAACCATGGTTGTGGGTGGTGTGAGACCCTCATATAATTTTTTTACATTTAAATAAAATAAAAATAACATTTTATTGATAAAAGTAAAGTTGCAAAACAATAATTAAAATAAAATACAAATACATAGAATAAAATTCGCTACCGTTGTCGATAGTCTTTTGGAAGTGTCGAAATGTACGCCACGAGATCATCGCGGAGTCTGTTGTGCGTACCCATGTCTCTTATCTCTTTGGTAATTCGGATACGTTCATTCACTTTGTCGTTATAAGTACGGTTAACACTTATAACCGGAGGAGCATATCATTCATGAGCATCTTAAATCGACCGTTTGTTGTCTTCAACAATCATATTGTGCAATATGATACCCCCGTGCATAACTCTTCTCAACTTGTTCATCTTGTAAAATCTCGTTGCATGCTTTATAATCCCCCAACGACCTTGAAGAACACTGAATGCTCGTTCGAGATCCTTTCTCTCACTCTCTTGAAAATGTTTATTTTTTTTTACACGGTTCGTTCGGTGGGTATGAAAAAAATTAACAAATGTAGACCACTCCAGATATATACCGTGTACAAGGTAATATCCTTTATCGTACTCGTGCCCATTTACAGAAAATATGTAATCTGGGGATGAGTCGTTGAGCATATCATGAAACAACGACGATTGTTTAAGTACTTTGATATCGTTGTTCTACCCCGTGACACCGAAGTAACCATGCCATATCCAAAGATCGTACGACGCAACGAGTTCTAGCATAACCGTTGGATAACCATGGTCACCTCGAGTTTATTGCCCTTTGTATGCATTTGGACATTGATCCCAACGCCAATGCATACAGTCAATGCTCCTAAGCATACCCTTAAACCCGTGAATCTCATCGTGTCGCTGATATAATTGATTAACATCATCTTATGTTGGGGTTCTTAAATAAACGTTTGTATAAAGATGGATAACACATTTTAAAAAATTATCTAGGGATTCAGATGATGTTTTTTTTGACATTTGTAAATATTCATCAAAAGCATCCGGAGTAATCACATACGCCATCGTACGCATAGCGGACGTGCATTTATGTAAACAATTAAAACCCATTTTACCCGTACAATCTAGTCGTTGTTTGAAGTATTTAAAGTAGTCGGGCAAAGGTTATACGGAGTAATTAGATATACCTTCGACTATTTTGAGGAAAATAGATCTTGTCATATGAAATCGTCTACGAAAATATTTATCCGGTTACGTGCTTTCACAAGAGAAGTAATGTCGTAAACACATTTTCGTTTGCTGTCGTTCGATCGCGGTTAATATAGCGCCTTTTCCTTCTTTCACACCAACGTGAATTTCTACTTCATTTCTTCCGCCTCTATTTTTTCAATTGCTTCTCCCGCCATAAGTAGAAATTCGACCAATTCGGATTCGGACGACGACGAATCCGTAACATCGGGATTGGTTGAAGATTGTGAACTCGTGGTGTGGTTTCGAGATGATACAGATTTTGTATAAAAAGACTGAGAGAGATTGAGAAATGGTGTGGCTTTTGGTTAAAATATATGTTATATTTATAGATGAAAAGTGAAAAAGAAAAGAAAAAAAATAATAGAAAAATAAAACTAAAAATTTAAAACTAACTTTCATATAACACATACTTCTATTAAAAATATATATTTTTTTAAATTTCGACAGTTGATAAAGAAAAAACAAAACAAAACAATACAACGACCCGTGGTAAAAACCACAAGCCCGAGAACAAGCAACCACAACGAAGGGTGGCGGTGTGATAACGAAGAAGGGGGCCTCGTTTTTTATCCACAACGAGAGGAGAACCCCACCCCCAACTCCCTGTGCTCTTAAAGCTTTGGTGGAAAAAAAAAATCTTTGATTAATGCCATTTTTAAGACTTGATCATCCCTACGATTTATGTTCACGTTACAAAATTGTGGTTTTACGGAAGTGGGAGAAATTAACTTAAAATAAATATATATTTAATTTGATTAATGCTAGTGGGATGTGGAACATCCATAAAAGTGAAATGAATAATGTTAAACAAAGAACGATAAAACTAGAGGACGAATTCTTTATCCTAATAACAAACATGACTTCCCATGAGCGTTTTATATTTACAAAGGAAATGAAATTGTTAGGAATAGAATATTCATAACATTGTATTTGTATTTGTTATTAGGGGCATAATTGTAATAATTAGAAAAAGTCTTTGTAAAGCCCTCACACTTCTATAAATAGGAATGTGGGGTGTGATTAAGAAATCTTTGGAGCTTAATGTTAAATCTATTTTCTCTCTCCCAAAAAAATAAATAAATAAATAAGAACTACTTTCTCTCTCTATAAATAGTATTTTTTACCTCGAGAAAAAGTGAAGTTTCGCGATTCCACGTTTTCACATTAGAGACGAAATCGAAAAATAAGAAGTTTTTCAAAGAGAGCGATTTTTATTTTTTCCGGCATATTTTCGGATACCGGTTAAACTTACGCGACGAATTTGACGAGATTTGAGCATTGGAAAAATACGAGATTGACATTTCTGGAATCGAAATTGAAAAGCGAATTCAGCGGCGTTATTTTAATCGATTGGTTCATCAAGTTTCGGGAAAAAGATTGTACAAGTGTGAGACACCACGGGTCAAGATTATCCAGCTTTTTCTTCAAGTTTTCAGCATTGGGAAATTTTCTTCCAACTTTTAAGGGATTTTCACCATCAATTTTTATATCATGAAGAAAGACATTTTGGGAAGTGTTTTGGATTTCACAATCGACATCGATCAAGGGCTTACATTATATTGTTCTCCGGATCAAGCTTGGACAAACCTAGAGGAGGTACAGAAGTTGTGTGATGAAACGGAAAATAAATTGTCTCCTTCTAATTGGAATGGTCATGTTAGATTGGATCAAATGCGAAACGTTTCTAAACGTACACGAGACTTTTTGTCAAAGGTAATGTGTTCAAACTTCTCACCATGTCAAGTCAACGCAAATGAGGTACAATCTTCATCTTTTAAAGTAGAAACTACGATCATTGAATTTGAAAAGAAGTTACAAACTAACCCTAAATTGGTTTTAAGGTTTTCAAACGAAAAGGATACACTTTTAAATGAGAATTCTAAACTTTCAAATGAAATTCAAATTTTGACATCTCAACTTCAAGCTTTAAACCTTACAAGTTCCAAACTCGGAGAGTTTAAATAGTTAGCAACTTCTTAGAAGTGGAAATATGACCAAAGTGTGTTTAATATTCAAATCCTTACAAATGAACTTAATGAAAAATTGGATTTAATCACTACACTTCAAAAACAATCAAAAGTCATAAAGTTTGATGAGGAAAAATATAATCAAAGTGTTTTATTGGAACTCGAAAATCTTAAAAAAGAACGAATGAATGAAAGATTTAAAAGAATGGATATAATCATCGAGTTAAATAATGAAAGAAATGAGAGACTTAGTGCTAATGATAATCTTATGCTTTTAAGAAAACAAATTGAAGATTATAAACGGAAATTAAATCTTTAAAATCACAAGCACTTCAAGTTGAAACTTTAAAGCGAAATGGTTTGAGAGAACAAACAAATCAACTCAACCGAAAGAGTTTCGATTTTTCAGTCCACGAGAGGGTTTGGGTCATGATAATCCAAAATATCTAAAGAAAGCTATGTATCATGCTCCCGGTATTTACGACACAAAATCTTTGGGAAAAGCAAATGTTACAATGGCCTTCATTAGATCATCAAAAGAAATTGAAGAACAAGAGGATGCAAAACGACCACTTTTTAAAACGCAATTATCTTTTGATTACAAATCATTAAATGAGAGTTACAAAACTAGGAAAATTTCTCTTTCGAATGATTACTTTCAAAATTACGACGAAAAAGGAACTTCATTCCGGTGATGTTTTGGAACAAGTTGTTTTTCAAAAAGTATACGTTCCAACTCTTATTTTAGAAAAACAATTTTCGAAACTTGAACAAGAGTTGGAATGTCGAACTAATTACTTTGAGAATGAAAAACGTAACTTCTTACAGAAAATTGTGTCTTTTGAAAAAACATCACTTGATAAATCTTCAACTTCAAATGACAAATCTTCATTGGAAACAACGGTTAAAATTAACAATGTTTTAAAACAAGAATCTACAACATCTTTCTCCTCGAATGAACAATCTCTTGCTAAGATATCATTTGTTCAAAATGCTTTGCTTGCAAAATACAAAGATATTGATTTTTTAACGCAAGAAGATTGATTCAATGTGGAAAATGAATGGTCCGGTTTCACCAAAAACCCCATTCATTTCACATGAGGAGAAATGAAAATCTAAAACTCTTGAAAAAGATTCAAAAAAAGAAGTTAAAGTTCCATTGAAGGTTTACAACGGTAAACCTTCCAAAACATTTTCAAAAGTGGTTTTTCCGAGTACTAATTATTTCCGGAAAAAGAATCAAAAGTATTCTCCGAAATCACAAACGAATGGAACTTTTACACCACCTTTGAAAACTTCGAGTTTGAAATCAACAAGCATATCAACCGAACATGTTGAAAAACAAGCACTATGTCCTCAAATGAACAAGAAGGAAACGAAATCTTTCACTTATTCAATACCCGAGTTATTTGAATTTGCACCATCACATTTTAAATATTGGGTGCAAAAAGTGAATAGTTTTGTTTCTAAAGTTAAACAACGAACTTCAATGAATTAATTCAAATCAAAGCAACAATTATTTTCAAATGTACCATCAAATGAATCAAAAACGCTAAATTCTTCAAATAATTTTGTCCCAAGAACTCCTTCACCAACTCATGAACGGAATTGGATTCCAAAGTCTCCACCAATTTCAAAAACAAACACAACGATTGCAAAATCAACTATCTCAAGTTACCGGAGAAATGGAATTCATATTCTTTGCACATAATCAATACAACTTATCAATGGTTTTCGAACAAAGCTAACCAAAAAAGACCCAAAATGCAATGGGTAGCAAAAGAAGTTTGTTTTGATTGTGCAGAAACATAGGTTATCAAAATGACTCCGGAACAACTCAGTTTCGGACTCGAACTTTATGGAGTGCTTACCCGAGATATCAAGAAGGATTGGAACACGATGACTTCGGAACAATCCTTTTTGAACAAAATTACAAACTTACTTTATCACTTGAGAGACGTAATATTTGGAAGTGTTTAATAGCGGATTTTTAAATCTCGACTAGAACTATCACTTTTGGGTATTATTATCTTATATGATATTTTGAGTTTGTTTAGGCTTTCAATTATTTCAAATTGAAACCCGTTCTAAAACCAGAAAATTACGAATTTATTTATCTTAATACAAGTTTAATATGATGAAAGTGAATAGTAGCGGATTTTCAATCTCGACTAGAACTAACATATTCAAAGTATTATCTTTGTGTTTGATAGTATTTTCATAATTACCAAGTGTTTTCGAAATGACAAATATTTTCAAAATTGTAAACTAGCAAATTTGATTAACTCGACTAGAACTAGATTCAATCGAAAAAGATGATTTAATAGCGGATTTTGAATCTTGAGTAGAATTATTTCATCTTTTCCCTATTGTCCAACCAGATCCGGAGGGACTTACCCAAGGAATCACTTTCGAATGTGTGGGTTCTTTAGGTCTATGATTGGAGATTAAAGGTTCAAAATCAACAAAAACATCGTTTTCAAAATGCCAAAATGAGGGTGGATTTTGGGATGGCAACGGGGCGGGTTCGGAGTGGATATCGCTAAACCCGTACCCACATCCATTTATAAAAATCATACCCATATCCAATCCAATACCCATCGGATACCCATATAGTTTTACCCATCGGTTTTTCGGGTTTCTCCGCGGGTATTGGGTATACCCATTTACATTTATGCTAGAAAAAATGTCGAGTTAGGGATAAAAAAAATTCTTAACGAATTACTAAAACCCAACAAAATACCTAATTCATTATCGACATTTCAAAAATTTTAAACGATTATTTTAAAGGATATAATTTAAGGTATGTGAAATCAATTAAAGTATATAACATAAAAAGTTATTATTAGTAATATGTATTTTTTATAAATAAAAAAAGAAAAAAAAAGACTTAATATGTGTATGGGTACGGGTATGGGTACGGATACGGATAATCTGGCGGGTATTTGACAAAACCCCAATCCATACCCGAACCAGCAAAAGAAATATTTTTGTGTCCATACCTGCCTCCAAACCCGCCAACCCGTCCCCGAACCCGACCCAACTGTCTCGGGTTTCGGTTTTCCCTATCGGTTTCGGGTGGTTTTGCCATCCCTAGTGGAGTTGAAAATTATGAGAGGTTGAGTGAGGAGTGTGTGATACGGTTAAAAGAATGAGAGACCTTTTTTTCACCAATTAAATCGTCGGGTAGCCAAGTTTCTATTGAATTTCATGTGTTGATTTACGATATTGAAAAAGACATCATGGACCCAGTGATGCAATGGACATATACCTCATCGCCACTCAAATTCTTCACAAGAATTTGTTTCAATATACACGGAGAAGTAGCACATTTCAATCATATTCTCCCTCGGAGAATGTTGATATTGAACCAAGAAAAAACCAACTCCATTTCTCGACTTCATTTCATGCACTATTGAGTCTAGCGCCAAAATGTTAAACATTTTCAAGGAAACGAATGAATTTTCAAAAAGCATGTCTTTGTGATATAGCTCGGAACATTTGTAGTGGTACCAACGATCTTGGTATTTCACAATGATCGAATGGAAATCCTACCAATGCTAACGCTTTTCCAGCATTGAACGTAGGTCACACAATCGACTTCTTTTGTGATTTTGATTGTTGTGTTAACGAGCAATCTAAGTGATCTCGTAGTTACTTTCCCATTTTCACGACTATGGATACTTTTTGAGCTTCTGGTCAAGAATTCAAACAACACACGTTCGGTTTGGAAGGATATCTTTCTCAAATTCTGATATTTGGGGGAGTATGTCATGTTTTGTCACGACGTAATACACGTTTAAATGATGATTATAACGAGTCATACTCATCATGAGGGGGAAGAACGTGTACCAAAGGGAAAAACGTGGGTAAATGGTGTATAAAGGGGAAGAACATGTGTAAATGAAGAAATGGAAAAAACGTGTAACAAAAGCATTAGAATTTACAAAAGCAAAGATTGGGGAAAACGTGTACAAATGGAGGAAAAACGCAAAGAATGCAAAGAATGGAGAATTGTGAAATAATGGGATTTGTGAAAGAAAAGATGGGTTCTCACAATGGAGAATAAATGCAAGTAAACCAAATTTGGAAAGAATAAGAGTTTAATGTACAAGCTTCATGGAGAGTTCAAATGATCAAGATTCAAACGTTCAAGAATAAATAGAAGCGAGCATATGACAAACATGCAAGTAAAGAAGAATGCTCATCATCAAGCTACAACGAAGAAATACATCAACTTTCGGATAGTTGATTACAAGTATGTGTTGAGGGGGAGCTAAATGAAAGATCAAAACTTCAAAGAATTTGGAAATGATTATTCAATCAAAAGAAACTTCAAACAAAGAAATCCAATCAAGCTTCTATAAGTTGAACGATAAAGTGAAATTACTCAATTAAAGGAGAGCGTTCCACTTTATGGTTCGAACAATTAAAGGAAACGAATGTTATGTCTACATGTGAATCAAGAAATCAAAGACTACAAGTCTACATTCAACATTCGTTTGAAATGGAAGATTCTTCAAGTCAACTTTCAAAGTGAGCTTTCCGCGATACAAAGATTTAAACGCTACTCTGATGAAATCTAAAGTTGAATTTGAAGATCACGAAGACAAAGGAGGAGATCGTTAAGACTATCATTCAAGGTTCGCCAAAAAGAGTTTTTGGATGATTAGGTTCTTAAGACTTTTTCAAAGAGCAAAACCTTCGAGAATACTTCATCAATGACATATTTAATACAACATTAAGGTCGAGCTTTCAAGAGAAAAGAAAATGATTCTTCAAGCAACTTATCTTTAGATACAAAAGTATCAAAAATTACAACAAGCTACTCTGATGAGCTCCAACGTTGCGGTTGAAGATCAAATCAAGAATCTACGCGTTCAAGATAACAACAATGAAGATGCTTCAAGACAAAGACTTCATATTTTGAACAACTACAAATAAGGGGGAATTGTTAGGAATATAATATTCATAACATTGTATTTGTATTTGTTATTAGGGGCATAATTGTAATAATTAGGGAGTCTTTGTAAAGCCTCCACACTCCTATAAATAAGATTGTGGGGTGTGATTAAGGAATCTTTGGAGCTTAATGCTAAATATACTTTCTCGCTCTAGACTGATCAGACCCAACAAAAATCATACGACACAAGGGTTTTCAATACATTATCCTTTTGGTGACCTAGATGTTGCCCAATGAATTGACTTTGAGTAACAAATGTTGAGATCACTAGTATTATCATAACTCAAAAAGAGTTAACATGTTTGTAGGTCTTTTACACAAACACCAATGGGATCAAATTTGAGAGAACATTTGTTATCATTTGTGATTTGCTTGACTAAAATAAGATTCTTAATAATGTCAACAGTAAATAATAATATTTTTCATGTATAAAGGACGATACGGTTCGAAGAACTTTTGATAATACGATTGTCTAACTCTGTAGCAAGAAGCTATCGAAATTGCGTTTTTCAGGCAACATGTGATCGAACTAAAAAGACATCGACGGCGTACAACCTAGGTTGGTTGGCGTAAAAATCTCCTAACTAATGGACTCTAGTCTTCGGTGAGAAGAAAATCGCCGAAGTTCGGTGGTTTTGGGGCTACGCAACTCTTTCCGACTGAAAATTTGGTTGGCGCGTTTGACGAATATTTTTGACAATCCAATTACTCCGAAGCATTTGATACATGATCATCTTCCCGAAGATGATTCGATACGAGGTGTTAGAATGGGACAAACGATGCTTGTGTGTCGAACAAGAAGAAAGAGATTGTGATGGTTGTAGATATCAGAAGTTTTAGAAAAAAGAGGGAGGCTTCATACATTATGACTCTGATGTCATACAAAACAACAATCTCTTACTAATTTTAGTGTCATCGACCAAACGTAGTGTTATTGTGAATTACTTTGAATCCAAAAGGAAAACGAGTTAAACTCGATTGCGAGTCGAAGAGTGAGAGGTACACTCTCGAGCTATCTCGTTTTCACATAAGTGGCCGAGTCAACGGGGGGGGGGGGGGGGGTATAGGGTTAAGGGGCACCAGCCCTTACTGGGGTTTGGGCAACGTCCTGATTATCCCATTTAAAGAATTTGTGATAACTAATTTGAACATTATCGAAAATAATCTTAAAATTGATTTCCAATTTCCTCATTATGCCATTTACAAAATTCGTGATAACCTTAAAGAAAGAAAATGGGGCGAAGGGTGTGGGGAGCCCCTTCACAGGACCCTTACGAGGGTCTGGCCAGCGTCCTGATTATCTCATTTAAAGAATTTGTAATAACTAATTTGAACATTATCGAAAATAATCTTAAAAATTGATTGTCTGTTTTTTGATTATGTCATTTACAGAATTCGTGATAACCTTTAAAAAAGGAATTATAACGAATTATTTTATTGATAGAGTGAATGCCATACACAATTAAAAGATTTATCTAAGTTAATCACACCGAAAATTCTAACATGATTTTCTCGTGAAATCATATGTATGACATTAACAAAAACCTCAAGGCCAGCCACTGAGTTTGAATACGAACAATACAACATATACTAGAATATATATGTCCGTAACTCTATATGTACCAACTATACGAAGATAAAATTTTATCTCCAACACACTTTCATTAAGCGTAGGTTTTGTGTTTATGTTTGTTTGTTTGTTTGTTTGTTGAGGGAAACATGAATGGCACTAAAATGGAGGAGTGTTTGGTATTTTTTGTAAATAAATATATCAAGACTGAACAAGTGTGGAAGGTGGGGAAGGTTCTTGATATATCAGACCTCATCAATAGACCCAACATTGATGGGTTCAAGGAGGTTGGGGCCCATTGCGTGACCTTAGAGCAATTCTTCTTAGCGTTCAACTTGGAATTTGAAATGTTTCTTAACGTGATTTTCGTTGAATATGTGTATTAGATGACAAAATTATTGGTCCAAATTTAATATGTGGGTTTAGGATTTGTATGGTTAGAGTTTTTATACCGTATAAATATTGATTAATAATATGTTAGTCTGGAAATGAGTTGTATAGTTTGATCAGTTTTCAAACTTCTAACTTTTTTCTTCTAAAATTTTGTTTTTAAGCGTACCAGTTCATTGTTTTTGTCATATATCCTAAACACCCCTTTGGATTAACCGATGAGGTCAGTGCCAACGCCATTGACTTCGTAACCAAACTCTGAAGAAAAGCATATCGGAATCGTGCGTACTCACGCTCCGTAAAAAGCCTCGGTTCAAATAACGGGGAAAAATGAGCTTATGTTTAGTGACGACATATTTACCACAACCGGATCTCAATTTCAAACGTATTTTTATAAAGACAGATATGCCAAAGTCAGATCTCAAAGGTGCCTCACAATACTTTATTTAATCTGAGTCCGGATATGTTTATCAATTTTTATTTTTATGTTTAGTTTTCATTATTATGTTTATGTATTAGATGATAATTTTAATAGTCAAAGTCCGACATGTGGGCTTAAGGTCCGTACGGTTAGAGTTTCTATACCTCTATAACTATTTTTTTTTGTTCGAAAGACATGTATAGCGGTTCGGGAATACAGTTATATACCTATATAACTATACTATTGATTAATAATATGTAATAAACAAGGTGTTTTATCATTCTTTAATGTGGTGTGTTGGATGCCACAACGAGATGTGATAGCCGACTTTCGTCAACATGTGTCGTCCGCATTGACACTAAGGTTGATCCATTGGAGGTTGACTATGATCAACGACCACTACTCAACTTATAAGTGTTGAGCTTACCTGACCTATATCAATGAAACAAATAAACATGAATTGTGAAACATAATGGTCAATCATATTATTTACTTTCCTAAAGTATATTCGACACACGATGTATAGAAATTATATTCGATCATCTTTTATACCAAGTTCCTAGCATTTGATACTTATCTAGTCATCAAATTGTATTTCGTGAGTTTTTATATTTAAATTTAATTCTTAACATCTAATGAAATAAGTGCACTATACTTTATATAAAAAAAAAAAAAAAAAAAAAAACACTATAAGAAACAACACTTTTAGCGACGACATAAAATAGGGTTTTGGCGACGACATTTGTTGGACCCACATTGACTTTCAACAAGTGTGTGGTTTTTATTTAGCGAAGACTTGTCGTCCCTATAACATTTTCTATTTATTATTTAATAAATCATTTTAATTAATTAAATTTTTTATTTTTTATTAAAATTATTATTGTTATTATTAAAATAACAGGACTTTTGCCGACGACATGTCCTCCCTAAAGGCCCTGCATATAATTTTTTCAACAGCTTCTATAAACAGCTTATTTTTCAGTTTTTTGCGGTAAAACATCTTATTCTTAACGTCTTATTATTACCAGAAATATATATAATCACATCAAAATGAAAATTAAAATCACTATGAAACAAAATATATTAAACTTTCATATTTTTTATTACAATAAAAATAAAAACTAAAACTAATCTTACGAAAAACTTAGAAGCGCTTATTCGAAATGGATTATTCCCATAATTCTCCAAACAAATTCTTAATCGTCTTCATTACAATTAATGTTTGAAGAATCTTTATTGTCATCTTCTTTCCAATTCTCAACTCGTCTTCATCGCCATCATTTTTTAGAAATTTGGTAATTCCAAATTCATCACTATTTAACAAAAAACAAACAAACGAAAATCATAAGAAATACTACAAATTATGAAAAATTCATAGAAATTTTAAATTTAAACAAAATTGAGAAATAACCTTGAAATCTTGTTGAAAGGTGGCGGTGAGTGTTGAACAACAATAGTGGGTGGTGGTAGCCGACGATGGAACGATTAATGTTTTTTTGGTGGTTTTTTTTTATGTTTTGTGGTGTTGGGTATTTGGTGGTGATTGTGTAAGTTTTGGGATAAGAATTTGGTATTCACTTAATTTTTAGGTAATGGAGATAAGTGATGATTGTACGCATTTTCGTGTTTGTGGTTGTGGTTGTGGTTGTGGTTGTGGTTGTGGTTGTGTGTGTGTGTGTGTGTGTGTGTGTGTGTGTGTGTGTGTGTGTGTGTGATCCCTTACTTATTAAGATCTAAAAGCCTTCGGCGACGACATTTGGCCACGACAAAGCTAAAACCGGGAAAACGAAAAAGTTTGGAGGGAAAACAAAAATTACAAATTTTAATCAAAGATGGGTTTTGCAGACAACATATCGTCGCCAAAACCTACTCTTCCTTTTTAATTAAATTAATTAGTAAAATAAAAATTATTTAAATAGAAAATATAACATAATACACAAATTAAATAAAATGCAAATTGTTGTATAGAGTAAACAAAATTATTCGTGTTTGGTGGGAAATAAATTCGTTTTATTTGATCGAGATCTTAACAACTTGTCATCAATGATAACTTGTATTGTTTGAGCAACGATTGACGGGGCTCAAGGATTTGGGGTGTTGGCTAATCGATACGATCTCCTGCGAGAGAAGTACAAACCTACCAAGCTCTTGACGAGCCTAAGGTGACGTATGATTAGCGGGTGTGACGTAAGAGAGTGGGAAAACTTCTCTTGAACGTGTATGTGTGAGTGATGCAAATGATTGGCAACTGATCCCTTCTAACATTGATCAGAGGGGTATTTATAGGCCTGAGATTAGGGTTTCCATTTATGGGCCGCGACCCACGATTACGCTCATGGGCCGTCACTTTATGACCCACAAATGGGGGTAAGTGACGTGAGCATGTGTGCTTGTGACGTCAGGTCAACTTAAGTCAACTTAAGTGTATACCGGGTAGAAGTTAGCGTTACCGGGCAGCCAGACCAACCGGGTAGGCTATGCCCGGTAACGGGGCTAAGCCATAGCGGGTTACCGGGTACTGATCCGAGGTGTGCCGGAGTGAGCTCGAGCATGGGGCTCTTTACCCCGGCAACGGGGCTTGGTTTACCCGAGCAGGGCCATTTTATCTCGGTGATGGGGCTCAGCCTACCCGGGCAAGGTCTTGGCGGTTTATACCGCGCAAAGGTCCTTGGCGGGGCACCTTTTCTCGAGAGCGGGGCACACTTTCTTGGCGGAAGTGTCTGAGGTGTTTGGCTCGAGATGTGTCCGAGAGCGAGGCGCCTTTTCTCGAAAGCGGGGCACACTTTCTTGGTGGAAGTGTCCGAGGTGCTTGGCTCGAGATGTGTCCGGGGTAAGCCGTGGCTTATCCGGACAGAGCGGTTTGTTACCGGTTAGCGGCGCAGAGTTTCTCGGGTACCCCGGTAACGGGGCACGCGTAGCCGAGTCAGGGCGGTATATGCCCGGGTAGAGTTCATCGTACCCGGGACATGCTCGAGATGTGTTCGAGGTGTGCCCGGGTAGCCTTGGCGGTTACCGGGATCACTCGAGTCATAGCCGTTTAGTACTGCCTAGAAGTTCAGGGCCGTTTAGTACTGCCCAGAAGTTCAGGGCCGTTTAGTACTGCCCAGAAGTTCAGGGCCGTTTAGTACTGCCCAGAAGTTCAGGGCCGCGTAGTACTGCCCAGAAGTTCAGGGCCGTCTAGTACTGCCCAGAAGTTCAGGGCCGTCTAGTACTGCCCAGAAGTTCAGGGCCGTCTAGTACTGCCCAGAAGTTCTGAGGTGGCTCGAGTCGTTTTCGGTTATCGGACCACATACCTCAATAGCCCCCCCAAGTTTGAGTTTTGTTAAATTTTCGAAAAATTTCCAAATTTCAAACTTCAAAGCTTTTTCCCTTCCCCCCTAAACTTTTCTATAAATCTCTTCATTTTTCATCTACTTCTCTTTTTGCGGCGGTGGTGTGGGAGGATCTTTCTAGGAGGAATTTCCTAGGAAGAATTTTTCTTAGGAGGAATTTTCTGGGGGGAATTTTTCTTGAGAGGATTGTCTCAGGGGAAATTTAGCCTAGGAGGAATTTCCTAAGAAGAATTTTTCTTAGGAGAAATTTCCTTGGAGGAATTTCCTGGGAGGAATTTTCTGGGTGTGACAACCGTCTAAACTAAGGTCGAGAACGCTAACTTATAACTTCTAAGTGTTTATTTTGATGCCCGATATGACTAATTTTATGTGCTATGTGGTTACGTAGTCATAACTCTTAAGCTAAGCTCGTAGTAACTCACACAAAACTCTTAAACGAAAGTTACTCTATTTTAAACCTTTAAGCGCGGATCGGGATCGGAATCATAAAACAACTTCGGAATCAAATTATGTAAGTCCTAGTACCAAGAAAACACTTAAGGAACTTTCCTAAGTTCATAACGAATCATAATCTATAACTTCCAGTTAACGAAAAGGTCCAACGAAGCAAAACGCAAAAACAACGAAAATCAGAAAATGGCTGAGCAAGCCAGGACGGCGCACAGATGGCATGTGCGGCGTCCTGGATGTGTATTCCGAAAAATTTTGGATTTTTGTTACTTGTCTCGTTTTTAAAACACATTTAACCAATCAAAAACGTCCTAGACTACTCCATTACTGATTTTAGCAGAACCCACACCCCCTTATCATCATTTCCTTCCTATTTCTTTTCTTTTTCATTTTATAAAAACATAAACACACACACTAAACACACACACACCTAAACTCTCTCTACTTCTCTCTCAAGAACACCAAAATCACAGCCACTTTTAGCCACCAAAAGTCACCTTTTACACCATCAAAATCATTCAAACAAGCAAAGGAAGCAAGGGGGACAAAGCTATTTCGATTACAAAACGTTTTCTACACTTTTGGAGCTCTAAATCCGCCTAGACCATCATCTAAACACTTTCATTCGGTAGAAACTCTTCCTATTTACTTATATTACTATTATAACCAATTGCATGTATGATCTAAGCTCAAAAATCAAGTTTTGATGAAGTTTTATGACCATTTTTATACAAAAACGGGTTTATGATAATTGATGCTTAAATCTTTGTTATTATGGATAAAAGTTACTTATAAACTGATATAATGATGTTTAATAAGGTTTATACCGATTGCATGTCAAGATCTAACACTTACATAAACGATTTTACAAGAAAAACCCGAAAATATAATTTTGCCCGACCTGTGCGCCGTCCCTATGGCCAGGACGACGCACAGGGCTGTTTGTTTCCCCGAAAATCGTCGTTTTGGCCGTTTGAAACTTGGTTACGCATTCTGACTTTTAAGACTTGACATTTGGGACTGAGTTTGGTAAAAATGAACACATTGGTGACTTGTATTGGGCTTAATATGCTAAAAGAACATGTTTAAAAACGTTATGTATATATATATATATATATATATATGTGTTTTGTGAGCGGGAAAGTGTTTTATATTTTGGACATAGAATTTGGGCGCGGAAGCGCTGCCCAAATTTTGTTAGAAAATAAAAGACACTTTAGCAAACAAAACATATTTAACATAATAACAATAACGCTAATTTTGTACTTTTGGACTAAAACAAAACGATAACCGTTTCGGACGATTTTTGGACGAATTGGACCTTGACACTTAAAGTTTAACTAAAGACTATCTATTATATTATACAATAACATAATAACACTTGAACAAAACTTGGTATTATTAGGCTTTCGGTGATTCCCGACACGCTTTCCGACCGTTCCCGCTTACGATTATCTTCGCAAACAGTGAGTTACAAACCCCTGCTCTTTAAACGCTTTTAATACTTTTTGGGGTGAAATGCGAGTCTTAGGCTTAGACACTATATTTGAGCTGAAGCAAACTATGAAACGCTTTATTACTTGAATGCTAAACGAAAACGATTTGATATGCAATGCTATTACGAAAACACTTGTATACTTTGAAAGCTATTATGAAAAACTTTGATATTTTGAATACTAAAACGAATAATTATTTTGCCGGCAATGTTGAGGGGTTTGCCAACAATGTCGAGGACACGAAAGCTATATTTGCCAATGACTAAAACAATCGATCGTCATGTTGCGGACTTTGTACAACATGGACGTGAGAAACCATTGAAAACTCCCGACAACTACCAAGGACATTAGTTGCTATTAATGCCTTTGGAAAGGACCGTTAGTAGATATGGATAGCGCTATTAGGGTAGATTGACCCTCACCACAACGACTTATAGCGATGGTGCATAATACTAAATGGGTAGGCTTTAGGCTTAGCAACGATCATTGGGCAAAAGAAATACTTGGGAGCGGGAGGACGAGATGCAAAAGAAATACCCACATCTTTTTGCTAGCAGCGGTGTTCAGTAGAATTTCGAGGACGAAATTCCTTTTTACTGGGGGATGCTGTGACAATCCGTCTTTTCGAGGTATATTTTATTTACCGATTATTACTCTTTTTATTCGCAATGATTTGGACCCTTGTGTTTCGCTTTATTTTACTCACGTTTATTGCATTTGAGTCGGGTTTATGTGTTTTATTACTTTGTCTCTCGAGACGGAAGCTTTAGAATCACCTAAGTGCCTAATATCTAGTATTCTCACGTTATTAAAGTATTGCGTTTACGCCATAATCGTCGGTTAAGAAAAATCATAATTCGAAATTTCATTACAAAGTTAGTCCTCTAACTTAATCTGTTACAAAGTTAGTCCTTTAACGGAGAACTAACGGAATCTGTTACAAATCTGGTCCTTTAACGAAAAGTTAACAGAATCTGGCCAAGAAAGACCACGGTGCGCCGCACCTATGCAGGTGGTGCGCAGCACCTAGTGCATTTTCGGCTAAATTCCATTTCCGACTTTGTGGTCAATTTCTTGAGGTTCTACAACCCCTTTTCACGTGATTTTTACTGCCAACTCCCCCATTTGGGTAGATTAGATCCATTTGTGGATCTCTAAGCATGTTGAAGCCTATTCTCTTTCCATGACCAATGTTATTACCTTTAATCACTTTACCACCTTTCTCTTCATTCTCACTTCACCTACATCTTGTTTCTCTCTCAACATTCCAGAGAAATAAGAGCATTGTAATCCCAATTTGAAGTGAGAATCTAAGTGAAAAGAATGGAGAAATCATCTTACACAAACAACCTTTAAGTTCTACATATTTCGGTAAGCAATTCTTAAGATTTTCTTTCATTTCTCCTTCTCTTTCCTTTCCTTTTAGTTAGAGATTCCTAACAAATGATATTTTCTTTGTTTCACCAAGTTTCCACATCCATTGATACCCTTGAAGTGGTGGAGTTCCGGTGACTTTCCTTGGAGAAAACATAATACCCGATTTTGGTATGTAAACTCTTCAAGTTTTGCCCTTTTCCTTTTCTACTTGAAAACTCTCTAACACCCTTCTTTTGTGTGTTCACGGAGGTGTTCTACTCCCAAAATTCATCTACCACTTTTGGAGTTTTGGCTACCTTTCTCGGAGGAAACTCTACCTTGCGTGTTGGTAAGTTTAATCCTTCGAAAATTCATTTAAACTCCTTCTTTTAGAGACTTCTTTCTAACGGTGGATTTGTTTGCATTTTGGAGTCTTATACCTCCTCACCACCACCCTTGAAGTCTCCTCCTTACCGAAGTACTTGCAAGATTTCAACTACGACACGTCTTGCGGGTGAAATCGGTAAAATATTCCTAATCTCTTATCTTTTCACTTCATTACTTTTAAATTCGGTTTTAAGCCTTGAAAACGGTTAGGTTAATATATTAGACCAACACCTATCGATCTCAGAAAGTTTGGACTTAAAACATGTAAAATACGGAAAGATACATTAATTACCGAAATTAACATATTTATGATAAATATATGTAAAACCACACATTTAGACATATATAACACTTGGTAAATGCTAAATGAACCTAAACTAACATTTGATCAGTTTACACTTTCACCCTAAAACGTCAAACGAAATAGTTAGCAACAAAAACGTAAAATTCGTTTTCGGGAAACACCCCGGTGCGCAGCACCTACTCCCTGGTGCGCAGCACCGGGGGTCTGATCTCAAAATTTCCATTTTTTCGTTAATCACCAACTTAGACTCGTAACGTGTTTTGACCTCAAACTTATATCAGTAACTTATTATGTACAAAAGTAGCATATAAGCCAAACTAAAGTCTTTGGACTCAAAGACATTATCGCAATCTTAAACTTTATTGAGAATATTTAAACAAACGTTTATCTTACTTTTACGGAAAATTGTTTAAAACCGTTCTAAATCATTTTACTCTATTGTTTTGAAATAAAGGAAACTTTACTCTTAAAGTGACAAGTTAACTTCCATTCTATAAATCGTTGACTTTGACTTTATTCAAAATTGTTGACTTTTGACTAATCTAAATCAATATCTTTAATTTTGACTTTTCCTTCCAATCGTTGACTTTGACTTTGACCAAGTCAACATCTTTGACTTTGACCAAGTCAACATCTTCGACGTTGACTTTGGTCGATTTCAATAAACTTTGGTAACAGTATTCCTTTCAATCGACGTTCCTGTTAGTCAAGTTCGGCTCGGAATGTTATTCCTTTCTAAAAGTCAATATGACGTGAAACTTATCGATATTTTCCCATCGTCCCTATCGACGCGGAACATCGTCACCTTGAACCGTCATCACGACTCGACTTGGAAATCGTTGGAATACCTTAATAAATCTTAAACTCTAAACTTAACCGACAAGGCTAAACCGAACTATGTTATTGAGATACTTAGACTTTGTTATATTGATTTAGGGCACTTAGGCGGCGGATTATTAGCTTCTTATTGATTATTACCCGATCTCTTGCCGAGCTTATTTTGTGAGTTATTCGTAGCCCCTTTTCTCTTACTATTTTGGGCTGGAAAGCGTTTTTGAACTATGTTATGATGTATATCTTGTATGCCTAGTGTATTAGTATCACCTTAGATTAGGATGCTTTTAGGCTTGGGTAAGCCCCCCTCATACACTTGTTAGCTTATTGCCCACGGTTGCATATATATAGATCTATATGGGTTTGACCAACCCTCATTACTCGAGAGGATATCCCTACGAGTGAATGTTATGGCCGTATGATTATTTGTTGCCTTTGGTATTGCATCGCCTTAGGTTAGGGGATTGTGGTCAGGTTCAGTGTATATTAATCTTTGGTATCTATACTCACACTAGGGTTATACATCAAGATATGCTTTTGAAACTGAATATGTTTATTAAATCTTTTATTGGGTCAAATCTTATTTACTTATTGCGAATAATTCACCAACATTGTGTTGATGTCGTTTTTAACGCTTTTTCAGGAGTTTGAGGATTTTAGTTGATCATGCCTTGCATCTTTTGGGATCATATATTTATTTGTATTTGGAATTCGTTTGCTTGATGTAATTCCTGTATGATCCACGTATTTGACATTTGCTATGTATTTGTATTCAACTTTTGGTACTCTTTGATCTTGTATTGTATTTTGTAAACTTTGGGGCATGATTAATATGATTCGATGTTTTGTTTATGGTTGTATGTTGTAATCCTTGACTCTTGATATCTTTAACTGGAACACTCTGCGTTCCGCTTTTAGCGGGGTGTGACAGAATTTGGGCGCGGAAGCGCTGCCCAAATTTTGTTAGAAAATAAAAGACACTTTAGCAAACAAAACATATTTAACATAATAACAATAACGCTAATTTTGTACTTTTGGACTAAAACAAAACGATAACCGTTTCAGACGATTTTTGGACGAATTGGACCTTGACACTTAAAGTTTAACTAATTATACAATAACATAATAACACTTGAACAAAACTTGGTATTATTAGGCTTTCGGTGATTCCCGACACGCTTTCCGACCGTTCCCGCTTACGATTATCTTCGCAAACAGTGAGTTACAAACCCCTGCTCTTTAAACGCTTTTAATACTTTTTGGGGTGAAATGCGAGTCTTAGGCTTAGACACTATATTTGAGCTGAAGCAAACTATGAAACGCTTTATTACTTGAATGCTAAACGAAAACGATTTGATATGCAATGCTATTACGAAAACACTTGTATACTTTGAAAGCTATTATGAAAAACTTTGATATTTTGAATACTAAAACGAATAATTATTTTGCCGGCAATGTTGAGGGGTTTGCCAACAATGTCGAGGACACGAAAGCTATATTTGCCAATGACTAAAACAATCGATCGTCATGTTGCGGACTTTGTACAACATGGACGTGAGAAACCATTGAAAACTCCCGACAACTACCAAGGACATTAGTTGCTATTAATGCCTTTGGAAAGGACCGTTAGTAGATATGGATAGCGCTATTAGGGTAGATTGACCCTCACCACAACGACTTATAGCGATGGTGCATAATACTAAATGGGTAGGCTTTAGGCTTAGCAACGATCATTGGGCAAAACTTAGGATTGTCACATAGTCGCGCTATGTGGTCAATACCTATAAACACAAATGCTATACTCTATACATTTTTATGTGACAACTATTTTGAATGCGATACTCTATGCATGGTTATGCGATTACAATTTGAAAACTTATGCTTTACTAAAACTTGTAGCTCACTAACTACGCCTCCCGTAGTTAACACTTGACTCGTATTTTCAGGCAACGAGTAAGCTAGCTGATGACTTATTGCTTTTGGGCGAATGACTTCAAGAACGGGAAGGGTTTGGGTGGTTTGGTTGAACACCCCATTTTGTATTTCGAATATGTAATCTACATTTTTAACTATTATGTAAACTCTGATGTAACTTTTTATTTAATATAATTTGGCGTTTATCTATATCTTGCTATCGAATGCTATTGCTCTTCACATCCTGTGTTCCGCTTTAGCGTGGTGTGACACTGGGGGGAATTTTTCTTGAGAGGATTGTCCTGGGAGGAATTTTTCTTAGCAGAAATTTCGTAGGAGGGATTTTCCCGACCTTAAGATTTTGTTTCCTCATTGTAAGTATTTTATCAATGCTTGCTAGGCCTATCTTGATTTTTAAAACATGATATAGTTCAATACATGGTATTCCATGACCTTGTTAGGATTTTTATAGTCTCTCATGATGTAGTATGTCGTCGATTTGAGGGGTGTTTGGAGGACTAGAGTACATGTCCGTCTGGTGGTCCTGGGTCCTCCATATGTGCTCCCTTTTGCCATGCAAAGGTCTTCTTGAGCGGGGGCTCCATCACTTGCTTTACTCCCGTGACAAGGTGTTCCAAGTGTCCCTCTTCCAATGCTCGCTTGATTTCGTCCTGGAGCTCTCTACATGCATTTGTGTCATGTCCATGGGCTTCATGGAATTCACAATATTTGTTCATGTTTTTCTTCCCTGTGACACCTTAGGCAAATCCCACATCCCCCGTGCACAAGAGTGATGCTGGGTATATGAGTAAACCTTTAGCCTTTTATGACACAACGCGTTTTGGTGGCTACAGGCACTGCAGAGCTTAGAAACTCTGTAGTTAAGCGTGCTTGGGCCAGAGTAGTTCCAGGATGGGTGACCCCCTGGGAAGCTCAGCCAAAAACAAATCCGTGAGCCTTGATGTGGCAGAGCGGACAATATCGTGGGCATGAAATGGCGGGGTGTTACAAGTGGTATCAGAGCCACTCTTGTGACGTTTGGGATGGTGGGGCAAACCTCAACGAGGACGTTGAGTCCCAAGTGGGGGTGTTTGTGACACCTTAGGCAAATCCCACATCCCCCGTGCACAAGAGTGATGCTGGGTATATGAGTAAACCTTTAGCCTTTCATGACACAACGCGTTTTGGTGGCTACAGGCACTGCAGAGCTTAGAAACTCTGTAGTTAAGCGTGCTTGGGCCAGAGTAGTTCCAGGATGGGTGACCCCCTGGGAAGCTCAGCGAAAAACAAATCCGTGAGCCTTGATGTGGCAGAGCGGACAATATCGTGGGCATGAAATGGCGGGGTGTTACATTCCCTGACATGTAGGTCATTGGGCGGGGAGGTTTGAATGTCGCACATACTTGTTCGGTTTTCAAAATTTCCATGGGAGACTTCTTGAGGCTAGAGGCTAGTGAGGCTTTGTCATAAGGAGCAAACATTTGCTTTTGTCTGTTATCTCGTCGGTCCTCTTTGTGGTTGTCATGACGACTACCCTCTCCACTAGGTGAGTCTTGTTTGCTTGACCCTCCAGGACTTAGTCCGCTCCATGTCTTTTCTCTTTTGCCACTTGTTACGCTTCTTGCCAAAGCAATCGTTTCCTTTGACCTTAAATAATTGTAGCAAACATCTGTGGTCTCCTTGAAGGTAACTGGGATTCGTGCTGCGAGTCGTTCTTGAAGTTGGCCTGGGAGTAGTGAGAGTGTGAACCCGGATATTTGCTGACTTTCGGGTAGGCCTTGTATCTTCTGGCACTCATGTGTGTAACGGAGGATGAACTCTCGCAGGCCTTCCCCTTCTCGTTGGCGTATGAGATGTGCCTCAAGATGGGTTCTCCTTTGCTTTTTCTGTTGAAAAAAGTTGGAGGTAAACTTGGCTTTAAGGTCGTAGAAATCATAGATGCTTTTCTCTGGGAGGCTTGTGAACCAATCTCTAGCGAAACCTTGCAACGTTCCTGGAAACATGTGGCAAGCTACCGGGTCTACCCACTTTTCTGTCATGATAGCTTGTTCGAAAAGTGCCAAGTGATCCTTTGGGTCTCTTGTCCCATCATAGGTGCCGACTATAGAGGGAACCCTCTGTCGGTCTGGGATGGGATATCTTGCCACCCAATCACAAAACTTAGAGTTCACCACAGAGGTAGGCATGGTTGCTATCCGAGATTTTCCTTCTCTCTCTCCCACGAGGCCCTTCAGCAAACTGAGTAATTCTTGAGTGGTATCTTGTGGGGGTGGAGGAGGGGTAGGCTCTGGTGCCTTTTGCCTTTGCAACTCATTAACCAACTGTCCCAGCAAGACACTCGCATTGACCTCAGGAATTGGTTGTGGCGCAGGCTTGGGCTTCAATGTTTCTATGAGCCTTGTTAAGAAGTCGTTTTGTGCGGGTGGAGTCGGTGGAGGTGTTTGTTGTTGGGACAAGGCTGTCTTCAAAATCTCCAAAGCTTCTTCTACTGATGGCTGTTCTCTGGAAGGGGTTTGAGTGGGAGTGGGAGATGGTTGTTGGGTTAGAGTGGAGGTTTCCAAGCTAACAAGTTGTGGGAAGCTCTGGGTTGGAGTGATACTTGGAGGCCTTCCCATCTGGAAGCCTTGATAACTTGACTGGCCTGCCTCTCCCGTGCTAGGCACTTCCACTTCGGTTGTGTCGTTAGACCCGAAAGGGTAAAGTCTGGTCCGAACACCAGATAGGTTTTCTTCGCTGATCCTTCTAGCATTCCCCGTCCCATCTCCTGTTCCAGTGACTTGGAAGTTTGGGGGGGTGGTGTTGATGTCTACCGAGGGAGGAGGATCCTCTCTGCTCGGTGGGGGGTTCATGGCAGAGCCTGAATCCATTGAGGGTGAAGGGTTAAGGAGAAAACTTAGTGAAAAACCGTTGTTCTATAACGGTCCCACGGATGGCGCCAATGTTTGAGCAACGATTGACCGGGCTCAAGGGTTTGGGGTGTTGGCTAATCGATACGATCTCCTGCGAGAGCAGTGCAAACCTACCAAGCTCTTGACGAGCCTAAGGTGACGTATGATTAGCGGGTGTGACGTAAGAGAGTGGGAAAACTTCTCTTGAACGTGTATGTGTGAGTGATGCAAATGATTGGCAACTGATCCCTTCTGACATTGATCAGAGGGGTATTTATAGGCCTGAGATTAGGGTTTCCATTTATGGGTCGCGGCCCACGATTACGCTCATGGGCCGTCACTTTATGACCCACAAATGGGTAAGTGACGTGAGCATGTGTGCTTCTGACGTCAGGTCAACTTAAGTCAACTTAAGTGTATACCGGGTAGAAGTTAGCGTTACCGGGCAGCCAGACCAACCGGGTAGGCTATACCCGGTAACGGGGCTAAGCCATAGCGGGTTACCGGGTACTGATCCGAGGTGTGCCGGGGTGAGCTCGAGCATGGGGCTCTTTACCCCGGCAACGGGGCTTAGTTTACCCGAGCAGGGCCATTTTATCCCGGTGATGGGGCTCAGCCTACCCGGGCAAGGTCTTGGCGGTTTATACCGCGCAAAGGTCCTTGGCGGGGCACCTTTTCTCGAGAGCGGGGCACACTTTCTTGGCGGAAGTGTCCGAGGTGTTTGGCTCGAGATGTGTCCGAGAGCGAGGCGCCTTTTCTCGAAATCGGGGCACACTTTCTTGGCGGAAGTGTCCGAGGTGCTTGGCTCGAGATGTGTCCGGGGTAAGCCGTGGCTTATCCGGACAGAGCGGTTTGTTACCGGTTAGCGGCGCAGAGTTTCTCGGGTACCCCGGTAACGGGGCACGCGTAGCCGAGTCAGGGCGGTATATGCCCGGGTAGAGTTCATCGTACCCGGGACATGCTCGAGATGTGTTCGAGGTGTGCCCGGGTAGCCTTGGCGGTTACCGGGATCACTCGAGTCATAGCCGTTTAGTACTGCCTAGAAGTTCAGGGCCGTTTAGTACTGCCCAGAAGTTCAGAGCCGTTTAGTACTGCCCAGAAGTTCAGGGCCGTTTAGTACTGCCCAGAAGTTCAGGGCCGCGTAGTACTGCCCAGAAGTTCAGGGCCGTCTAGTACTGCCTTGAACTCGAGTCGTTTTCGGTTATCGGACCACATACCTCAATATGTATGTAACACACACTTGAACATAAGGGTCGGATGTGATGAGATAATGATTGATCACGCATTGGTGATTGAAATGTAATGATCGATTAATTGATATGTTTCAATAGTAACGCTTATAGACACTTGAATATTCCTTGATGTGATGAAATTCAATCATTACTTATTGTCGATATAATGTGACACAAGTTAAATAATTAGTAACACGTACATACGAACACTCGATATATTTGATAGTGTCTCATTGTCAATCGTCACACACTCGATAAACTTGATAGTTTCTCATTGTCAATTTTCAAACACTCGAGATACTTTGTAATGATTTATAATGTTGTTGATTACATTCGAACACTCCAGATACTTGATGTCTCTCATTGTCAATTATCACACACTCGAGATACTTGATAGTATCTCATTGTTAATTGTCACACACTCGAGATACTTTGCAATGATTCATAATCTTGTTGATTATATGTAACACAGACTTAATAATACTTCACTCCATAATCTTGTTGATTAAATGTAACACCCACTTTTAATGAAATTGTCGGATGTCATAAGATAATGAATGGTTACACATTTTGATTGAATTGTAATGACCGATATGATTTATGGTATAATCGAACAGTCCATGATGTAAAAGGATATAATGATCGGTACTATGTCTTTGTTGCCGAAATTTAATGACCGGCCGATTTAAGCTTATATTTGTGTCAATAAAACTACTTAATTGATTAATTGATATCATTGTTAATTGTATCACACACTCAAGATGCACTGATTCATAATGTTGGTGATTACATGTAACACGGACTTTTGACAAACCTTCACACCATGATGAAATAAATAATCGATAATTCATTTTTAAATGTCTTTAATTATAATTATTAATTTAATATATCAATTTACTTATATATATATATATATATATATATATATATATATATATATATATATATATATATATATATATATATATATATATATATATATATATATATATATATATATATATAAATGATATTTAAATTTATATTATAATTATTAATTAAACAATATAATTATATATTCAATATATTATTTTTTTTAAATAATATTTATATTTTATATTACTTTTTTAAATAATATTTAAATTTTACATTATAATTATATTTAAATATATTATCTTTTTAAATAATATTTAAATTTCAAATTACTTTTTAAAATAATATTTAAATAATATTAAATTTTATATTAAATTATTTATTAACAATATAATTAGATATTAAATTTGTTACTTTTATAAATAATATTTATACTTTATATTACTTTTATAAATAATATTAAATATTATAATTATATTTAAATATATTACTTTTTTAAATATTATTTAATTTTAAATTACTTTTTTAAATAACAGTTAGGATTTTTAATGGATTTAAATATATTTTCATAAATAAATTATATATTTTAAATAATAATTTATTGAAATGACCTTTTAGCAACTACATGTCGTAGCCAAATATTATACCGAATTTTTTGAGTAAATTTTAATTAAATTAATTATATTTTTAAATAATATATAATTAAAAATAATAATAATTTTTTTTTTTTTGGAAAAACCGTTCCCCACGGCATGTCGTGGCCAAAAGTAGCGCGAAATTATTTTCTTTTTGGAGCCAAATTATTTTAACAAAAAATTAAATAAATAACTGATAACCATTTAGCGAGGACATGTCGTCAGGAATTTCGTCGGAAGGTTTTTTGATCAAAAAAAGTCAAATAATGCCATTTTTTGTCGTTTAGTGGGACTTTTAGGCACGACTCTTTGTCGTCGCCAAAGCCGTCGTCGGGAAATGGTCATATTCTTGTAGTGTTAAAAAGTTAGATATCACCAAATAAAGTACATTACGTTATAAAATACATAAAGTTAAAAACTATAAAATGTAAGGATCTTAGCAAATGGTAAGCGTATGTCCTCTTTTGTTATTTTAGTAATTACAGTACTACTACTTTGTAGTAGTGGGTTGTTATCAATAAGTAATCCCCATAAGTCCATAGTTCGACGAGCACACTGCAAATAATCCCGAGAGTAACTTTAATGTATTAGATAATAAACCCAAATTCGATATGTGGGTTTGGGTCATTAAGGTTTATGCAGATTAGGTTAACATTATCTCTATATATTAAGTATCAATAATAATAATAACCAAGGGGTTTTAACATTCTAATATGGTATTAGAGCGGGTCTGATCTCGTCTGGACTAGGTTCCAAACCCTATAAAAAAAAAAAAAAAACCCTTTTTCTTTTGTTTCTCTTCTACAGCTGCCTAAAACCGGCCGGAAATTCGCTTTTTCTTTTCTTCTACAGCCGGCAAAAATCATCAGCAAGTCAAATATGAAGTTCAAAGTTATCAAGAATCAAGACAAAAAAAAAACAAACAAATAAAATTCAATCGTATGTTTATGAAGACCGGATCTGTCAAAACTGAATCTTAAATGTGCAACAGATCTGCCAAATCCGGATCTCAAGCTCCTACTGTCTTTGTTTATTTTACTTTTATTTCTTTATCTTTATTTTCATAGTTAGAGTTTGTTATCCAGTTCGCGTTTTCGCGATTTCGCTGTTCGAACTGCCGGGAGTATAATAAGCCCAAACCCGAAATGTGGGTTTGGGTCCATTAAGATTTATGAAAATTAGTTTAACATTATCATTATCTCTATATAAGGGGGGTTTTTAACATTGTAATATTATCATAGTAGAAAATGACATTCACCATCGACGACATCTTAAACCAAATCTTCTCAGCCGTCAACAACTACTTCACGTATCTAATCACTTTATTCAACAAAGAATCTCCACCGGACGCTCCTGGCCACTGGTTCGACGTCGCTGCACCTTATCTAGTAATTGCCGCAACCTTGATCACGTGTTTGTGCGTGTGCCAATGTTTATTTTGGATCATGTCTGTGGTAATCCCCCGCTGCTTCAAAGCCGCGAGTTCGTTGCTTTGTTGTTCGTATAGGTGTTTATGCTGTCGGGGAAGAGAGGATCCGGATTCAGATTCGGATTCAGAATGGGTTAGGAGGATGATGATAGCACCAGGTAGATCTCCTTTGTTGTTACGTAGGGATGTCTTTGAAGATAACCCTAGAGGCTATTTTCGTGATCTTCGTGGACTTCCTAATAACTTTTCTTTTGTATAACATGTGACTTGACTTTTGTATTTATATAAAAAATCATACTCACTCTATAATATCTGTTTTGATTTCGAATTGTTTGGAAACAAAGTGTGTTCTTGTCTTATCTCAATTTAAATTACCCGACGTAGTAAAGGGTCAAAATACTCCATTGAGAAAGTGTTTTATGATTCAAGAATAATCTAAGATTATCAATCTTAAACCCATTCTCTAACCAAGGCCTTGTACTATACTAAGCATACGTGTGTGTATTTGATATTTCCATGTTATATGTTACTAATTTAGGGAGTTGAAAGGGTAAGGAAGAGAATGAAAAGGTGGGAGAGGGAAACGACTAAATGGTCCAGGGATTAAGACTTACCCTCTGATACCATGTCAGTTTGCAAAGTGGCTGTCTGTCTTCCATTCATAACTAGATTATTGCCCCGATAGCGCAGATAAATATAAATTAAAATTTAATCGTAACCTTTATGTTTATTAACACGTTCTTTTAAATTATTATGAGAATACAATATTACACGTATAATAACAAATATACATTTATGTTTATACACATGTTGTTTATAGTTATAATTACATATATACATTTATGTTTATACATATATATTATTATTTTGTATTAAATGATTTTAGAAAAATAATAATAATGTAAATCATAGTCCAATAAGAGACATATGTTTTTTATTGTAATAATGGTGAAATTGAAGAAATAATGTAATTATGGATTGTAAAAGGGGGTAAAATAAAAAAATTATTTGATGACATCATCAATTTCATCTAATCAATTTCATCTAACGGTCGAAATCAAAGTATCTAACTCATTAAAGGGACCTTACTTCGTCATGTGTCATTTAAGGCCCCTCTTTTATTATATATTAAAGACAAAAGATACGAGTTACATATGTAGATTACAAGTGGGCTTCCCAAAGGCCAAGGTAATGAGCTAAACTATCAAATACAAGTGGGCTTCCCAAAGACCAAGGTAATGGGCTAACTATCAAATACATAATACATACTAACATCTATATGGTAGGAATATGATCAAATAAGGATCCAAAATAAAAACATTCAAAAAATCCATTTAATAGAAACTCAAAATTTAAATTAACATATATAAAATATAAATAACTTTTATGAAAAACTAATTATACAATTAAAATAAAAATTTAATCACATTTCCATGGAATACCCACTTGATATAGTTTTGACAACATTTTAGAATAAAAAAACTAAAAAAAAACTACATCTAACATTTTAAAAATGAATTAACTTTTTGAAAAGTGCATCTAACTTTTAAAAAATGCATCTAATTTTGAAAAAGTGCATCTAACTTTTTTTTTTTTTTTATATGAAAATCTTACAAAAGTTATTTAATTACGATTCTCCTAAATAAATCTTCAAAAAAATGTTTTTTAATAAGGTTTTTAAACTGATTTTGTGATGTTTTTGCGGTTTTTATATTAGATGGTATTTTTACAAGAACCCAACCCCTATATGTTAAATATGTTTCTTTTAAACCATATCCGAATCAAAATTTCTATTTACCCGATTAAACGAACCGTACCCATTACCCACACCTAAAAGAAGCGTAATTTTAAGACTGATACGAGTGAAATTGTGGTTAATGTATAAGTTAGTAAACCCATGCTTAAAAGTTGATGGTAATTTTACGAGAGTTCCTTTAAGTAGTTAAAGTATAATAATTTTAAGTATAACTTTTGTTTCACAACCTATCTACGAGACTATGATTAGCATATTACGAATTTATTCCCACCTACTCTTCACTTTCACCAACTGCTAACTAAAATGGGTACTCGGACAGCTAATAAGGGGACCATTTTCGTAAATACTTGGTATAAAGTTGCAAGTGAATCTCCTTAGCCAACCAAAGTATCGATGGCCAACAACTTGCCGAAGAAATTGAACAATATTCTCAGTCAAGTCGTTTCCGCCATCAACCCGGAGTTGCTTCCGGATACCAATGTCGACAAAAAACACCCCCAGTTGGAAGTCGCGGCACCTTATCTGATAGCTGCCGCGATCGGGCTCATTGTCATGTGCTGCGGCCGTTGCTTATGTGGTAGACGTGCAATGAGGTTACAAAGGGCTGCTTTTGAAGGAAACCGTAGAGGGCATTTTCGAGGCATTCGTGGCAATAATAACCGAGATATCAATCCTTATAATTAACAATGTTTGTTTGAATTTTGTACAATGTTATGCTATAGTATGCAGCGTGTATGAAGTATGATTTGTGTTTTGTGATGTTTAGAATAAATTGAGATTTCTTTATCGATATAAGAAAATTGATAAACTTTATACATTACTTATCAATTTTCATTAATAGATATATGATATGTTTAGTAAAACTAACGGTTGGACGGTTTCTATTTTATCATTTAGGTATACATAATTTAGTATGCAAATTATATTTTATATGTATATTCCTAAAGGCTATATGAATATCAAAGTCATAAAGTTATTAACAAAATTGTTTAATAGTAACTTTTATAACCAATTCTATCTACATTTACATTAATAGATATAGGATATGTTTAGTAAACTAGCTTTGTTAAAGTTGAAGTTTATATTCCGAGTTGAAAATTTGAACTTTGATTTTTCGTTAATGTGTTTGAAAAATAGCTAAAGTTAGAGTTTAAAAAAGTAAAATGTCTAAAAACTATATAACCACATAATAAGACAAATTTTATTAAAAATATATATATAATTTACCATAATATAAACTCAAACTATTTTTTTTAACTATTTAAAATAGCTTAAATTTTAGAAGCTTGTTTACCAAATAAAAAAAAAAAAAGTTAAACCCCATTTAAGCCCTTTCAAACATAGTCATAGTAACTAGTTGAGTTGGAAGTAGTTGGGCTTTAAATTCACTTTTAATTTTTTTACGTGACGATTCAGGGTTTTTAATAAAGGTAATAATTTTCATTAAATATCTTTTTTCTTTTCTTTTAGAGTATGAGCATGAGAGCATCAGAGAAAGAGAAGATTTAGTTTGGCTATGGCCCAAAATAACCTAATGTTTTGGTTAATTAACAATTCAAAATCTTTAATAGTTTGTATTTAGTTAAATCAATTTTTATATATCTTTAGATTTATGATAAAATTTAACATAAATCAATTTTTATATATCTTTAGTTAATAATTGTAACATAAATCAATTTTTAAATTTATAGATTTATGATAAAATTTCAAAAATAAATTACGATAAATCTTTAGTCTTTCATAATCTAAAACTTAATTTATTTGATGATATATTATTTATTACTAAAACTTAAAATATATTATGACAAAACCTTTAGTATTTCATATTTTTAAACTTAATATATTAATGATATGTTATTTATTATTTATATTAATATTATAAGTATTAAATTTTATTATTAATTCTTTCAAGGATTAAATTTTTATATATTATAGATAGATGAGTGTGACTTTGTATTGACCATCCAACTAACATCATAATTAAAAACTCTAAAGCTCATATATGATTACTAGCATCGTACGTTTTTTACGAATAAAAATGCTAATCATTATCATAACGAACGTGCCTTGAATATATTTGAATTTTGGTGGACCAAATTCGTTTGAACAATGACAATGCGTGGTCCATATGATGTATTTTAAAAAATGTGTTTACAAAATAAAAACTTTAAACATGATCAAATATGGATTTGAGAATTATCTTTTTGAATTTTAAAGTAGTATGTACTCATCACATGACCTATACTCTAGGGGTGTCAATTTCGGATTTGACCCAAAATCGAACTAGGTTCGAACCCAAACCGGTTTGGGTCAAACATATCCAAACCGGTTCGGTTTGGGTTGGTTTTTCAAGTTTGTATGTACAACCCGGTTAAACCGGTTTCCTACCGGTTCGGGTCAAAAAACCGTTTAAAAATCGGTTTGGACTATTTAATAAATAAATAAAAAAGCGTAACTTGCAAAAACACGTTAAAATTCGACTTTTTAAAAAAATTTTCGCACACATCATACATAAACGTTGTATTCTACTAAAAAATGTTGAAACACATTTTCAAACCTTAATATTTCGATAATTATTAAAGAAAATGTGCGAAAAAAGCACTATTTCTTATTAAAAATGTAACTAATAACATTGGGAAGAAAGAAAAAAAACGTAACTTGCAAAAACACTTTAAAATTCGATTTTTTAAAAAATTTGTTGGCACTTATCATACATAAACATTGTATTCTACTAAAAATAGCTTGAATTTTCAAAGCTTAATATTTCTACAATTATTAAACAAAAATGTGCGAAAAAAGTATTATTTTTTATTAGAAATGTAACTATAACATTGGAATTTTGAAATTGATTTTTTCATTCTTAATCTTCGTCTACCTGAATAAAGTCATCTTGAACGGGAACTTGTTCATCTTTGGAGCTATATGCTCGGGTAGCTTCATCGAGAGCGATTTCTTCATCGGAAGGTGATATTGCAACTCATTCTTCCACCTCGATATCGAGTACTTCGCCTTCATATTCTAGTTCGCCTTCAAGATTTTGGTGGTCTTGTGTACGTTCGGCCGCGTCTAAGTAATCCTTCAAGCAAATGCACATCTCCAATGCCGCCGGTGTGAGTCTTGTTCTTCGTAAAGATAATACCCTGCCACTAAGAGAAAAAGCGGATTCCGAAGCTACCGAAGAAGCTTGGACGGTTAGTAGATCTTTGGCCATGGCGAATAGAACGAGAAATTGAGATTCCCGTGCTCTCCACCAAGCCAAAACCTCAAAGTTGGAGAATATTCTTCAACCCCCATAGTAGCTAAAAAATCGGTTCCCGTATACCTCCCATATTCGGTATTAGTTTGGTCACCCCCATCCCCCTAGCACGTTTAATGTTTTCTCGTCTTAAATTGTTAAACAAGTCAATTTCCGGGGCCGCGCTAGTATAGTTTTCATAGGTCGACGCCATAGAAGAACTTGATGCACCCACATTTGATGTTCTATACTTGTTAAAATAAACCCCAAATAACCCTTTAAAAGAATTATCAAATTCGACTATGGCGTTATCGGCATATAATGGGTCAACAACGAGATTCAATTTTTCAAAGATTTTTCTTATATTGTAGTCCACCCCAATTTTGTTCAAACACGGGTTTAGTGCGACGGAAATGGTAATTAAATGTAACAATTTATCAAAATATTTTCTCATTTTTGCTTTCATGGGGGCTACCATTAGTTTATACAAATCACCTTTAAATTCATAATCGTCTAACTTTGTAGCCATAAAATTGATTTGTTTAAGGACTAAATGACTCGTGGGATAATAAACACCCAATAATAAAGTTGTCGCGGTTTTAAAAACTTTGAGCAATTGACTTATTTTACGAATAATTTCTCAATTTTCAAGTGGAAATGGTGTAATACCCCGATGTCTAACCACTAACTCGCCATAATAATAAGTTAAAGTACTTTGTTGGTGTGAATACCCCGACTTAAAGTTCTTTATTTCAAAGTGTTTTATATGTAAATAAATTTTTAAATAACACTTATTAGTCACTTACATATTTATAAATTATTAATTTACACTATTCGTGAATACACATGGATCTAAAGAGTAACATTTTATTAAGATTGTTTATTAAATCAATTTAGCCATTTTTTAAAGTAAATTTGTTCAATTTAACAATTTATTTTAATCAATTGAAATAAACTCTTTATTTCTTTTATATTTATTATTAAGATTCACCACCTATACCTATATACAAATAAAAAAATTTTATTGTTATAAAAATAAATAGGGAACAAAATAAAAATACATATATTAATCTATTAAAAAATATGTTATAATGACGTTTAAAATACATACAATCTATCTATATGAATACGACTCAAGAATACATAACAATTTATAGCAACTTTCATATCAAAACTTAACCGTTATATTAACTTTAATTCTAAAATCCGATATTACTTATAACAGATAATTTAAACTGTTTGTGTATCCACACGGGTATAAAAGGAATTTCAAAAACTAGTCTAATTGACCAATAAGAAGCCTTTATTTCAAACTAGTTTTAATACCCGTACGATATACGAAAATCGAAAAATTAACGTTAAATAATATAAATAAAAATTTCAATTCACTAATAAGGTATAAAAGGAAACATGATTTAGTTAGCCACACATAAAACGTAACCTAAAGATCATAGACTTTTAAAGTCAATAATATAACCTACTTTATAAGGTGTTACTTATATATGAGTACTGTTTGTTTTTTCAATTTAAACGACATACAAATCATGACCATCGTGACACTAAAAAATGCAACGTAAATCATACACTATTTTAGTAACATATGTTTTAGAAATCATACAAAAAACAAACCATATAATAATGAACATTAAATTTAATGCAACTTTATAAATTAAAAAAATATAATAAATTAAAAATTTAATTTAAGATAGCAAGAAAGCAAACAGTAGAAAACGATGGCGGCATGGAGGATTTTCAAAAAGATTTTACTCAAGAAATTTTATGTTATTATTTATTGAAAAACCGAAGAAATGACATATAGATAATAGTTAGTTGTAAAAGAAACAAATTCTTATTATTAAGATGATCATAATTATAATATAAAATTTAACTTAAGATAATCATAATTATAATTTATTTATTTAAAAATGCCACATGTCGTTTCAGAATTAATCTATGAGTCGTAATAAAATTGTTTCAATCCTCTATTAGTATTATACTAGATTATTGTCCCGCGATAGCGCGGAAAAAGATAAAGTTTGACTCGTAAATTTTTGTTTATATAGATTTTAAGTTTGCTTATAGTTAAAATAATATATATATTTTTACATTTATATACATGTTTTGATATTTGTATGAGGAGATTTTAAAATAACAATATGGTAAATCATAATCTAAATTGAGCGAAATAAATTTATGTTTTTTTTATTTAAGTGGAGATGTAAATGAAAGAGAAAATGTAATTATGTATTGTAAGAGGGTGTAAAATAGAAATAGTCTTTGATGACATCATCAATCTGATCTAACGGCTGAAATCAAAGAAGATAACTCATCCAAGGGACCTTACTTCGCCATGTGACATTTAAGGTCCCTCTTTTATTATATATTAAAGATTTAGATAGTTTATAAAATCAAAATTTAACCCTTTATTTATCTTACATAAAACTTTTTCACCATTTAACTAAAAAGTCTCCATAAAATTAATAATAACCCTTTAATTATCAATACAAATTAAGAATATTCAATTTAGCTCTTTATTTTTCTTAAATAAAAATTCTCCACCATTTAACTAAAAAATCTTCATAAATTAATAATAACCACTTTTTAAAAAAATAAAAAAAAAAGTAAAAATAAACCATTCTCCTTTTATAATTATCAAATCATATTTTTATTCATTTCTCAATGGGGTGAGATGTGGTTGTGGTGGTGGTGGTGTGTGAAACCTTATATTGAACATTACATTAAATCATTTATAAGCTTTTCTATTTAATAAATTCAATAATTTAGTTGTTTTTTAAATAATTTATTAAATAGATTTACTATTTAATTTTAATAAAATTTATGAATAAACCTTTTCCTTTTAATTATTACCAAAATATATTTTTAATTTATAATAACCTATTTATTTTTATAAAATTTCAATTTAATATATTAAATCAATTTAATCTTTTCTTTTAACAAATTTTAACAATTTAATCAATTTGTTTTCGGCTAATTTCTAAATAACACAATAATTTTTATTTTATCTATACATAAAATTAATTTAAATCAAAGAAGAGTTTAGAAACGGCTAAGACCACGTACATAAGAGCCAATAATGCTTGTTTGACCGAGATAGCCTGAACAAAGACCATTCTCCGTCTCGTCAAATCCACAAATCTTAACATCGACTTGTTATGAACTTATGGTTGTTTGGAGTTTGACTAAAACCATTTGATTCATTTGGTCATGTTGTTCCTCCGTTACTTGGCCGACGGGTTTGTAAAACTTATCAGTTATGGGATTCAGTTTTTCGATTTGAATTGTGGAACTTGCCGAAGCCACATTATCAAAACATGCCACATCAAAAACACGAGAACCTAGCTAGATAATGGTGATAGTTTCATTTTAGTTTGCTTTTAAAAACATGTTGATTAAAATAGCTAGAAATTTGATCAAAGTTGTGATTCAATAAAATTTGCCTCATTTAATTTGATATAAGTAATTCCATTTTTGGATCATAAATTTCTTCTATTTTCTCTATATCACAAATTAAGCATTATGAAACTTTAAGTTATAATCAAGAAATTAAATAATTAAGTGTTAATTTATTGTTAACTTGTTCAATGAAGTGTTGTAGTTCAGGTGATCTTTCTTATTTTTAATTAGTGATCATATATAGATAGATCTGTAACTATCACCAAGGTGTCTAATGGTAACGCGTTCTGATATTTTTAAAGAGGTCTCGGTTTGAATTTCACTAGGTAAACATCTTGGAATGGACATCAAAATGGGTTGAAAACAGTCACGGGAACATCCCAGTTAAGGTGTATGCATCTGAGTCGAAGACCCGTCATCCCCAAATAACCCGAACATGAAAAACCTCTCAATTAACCCATTTTTTTTTTCTTTTTTTAATAGGTAGATGTGTTTAATACCCAAAAGTACAAAACAAGATGCTGCCTTAATAGTTTTCAAATCAATTTTATAATGATTATCAAAATTTATTAAATAGCTTAAAACCGAAAACATAAAAAAATAAAGGACAGCAAATGAAGACGACAAGACAAGTTGAAATTTTCTGTGAAATAATTCCCAGAATATATCAAAGCATTTGGTCTCATGCAACATAGATTGATTATAAATAATGCATTAAAACTCTTTGCTGCAGAAACAGATAACTTCACTTAGTTATGGCTGTGGTTTTGGCTCTCGTAATCGTCATATCGAGTCTGTTTCTCCTTCGGGCTCTCCTTTCATTCGTCGGTAAGGCATGGTGGACACCAATCACTATACAAACAATGATGAAATCACAAGGAATCCAAGGCCTCCCGTATGCATTTCCTCAAGGAAACACCAAAGTGATCACGACCATGAGGAACCGATCCATGAACCACCCCATGGATATTTCACACGACATCTTTTCAAGAATCCAACCACACGTCGACTCTTGGATTAAAATCTTTGGTAAGATTTTTCACTCTACATGAACGGTGTTGATTTTATTCATTTCATTTTATTAAACAGGCATTTTTTTGCGTGTTGTGTAGGGAAGAACTTTATAAATTGGCATGGTTCACAAGCTGAGCTTTTTGTTACTGATCCGGAGCTTGTAAAGGAAGTACTAAATAACCGAGAAGGAGCTTACCCGAAAATGGATATGGTAGGGTACGCAAAGAAGCTTTTAGGAGAAGCACTTATAACAAACGAAGGTGAAAAATGGTCAAAAGTTCGAAAACTAGCTAACCATACTTTCCATGCGGAAAGCTTGAAGGTGAGTATAATCGATTTCCCAATTAAGTTAGTCGATTTTATGTGCTTCTGAAAGAGCAAAATGTGAAAAACAGCAGCATACTTTCTCACTTTACTTTTGTAAATTGGGGATTTCGATTTTGGATTACTGAGAGTCGTGATTCACTTTCAGATCAAAATATTTCGATGGTACAATCGAAATTTTCAATCGGATAAAACTCAGTATATTTGAACATTGATCTGTGAATAATTTTGTGTATCAATGAATAAAAATTCGTACCAGTGAAAATTAACCAACAAAAAGGAGTTTATAGAAGTTTATAATAAACCTGTATTCAACTTCCAAACGGGTCAAATCATATCCAAAATTCGGGTCAAAATCGAATCCATAATTTAGTATCAAAAACCGGGTTAAGTTAAATTTTATGACATTTTTATTATAACACTATTAGTGTAAAATAAAAATTCCCACGCGCCAGGGGTTGCCACCCCTTGGACCCCGCTATCGGGGGCGCTGCCCCGGAACCCCCGTCGTTCAGGGGCTTCGCCCCTAAATAATCAAGATAAGTTCGAACAAGTGTGCACTCCACACTTTCCAGAAACTTGTTCGATATTTATCAAGATTATATTGGTTTAACCAAATTAATCCCATTACATTTAAATTATATTTGTGACATAAATCACCAACATTTACCAATAAATAGTATTAATGTATTTTGAAAACTAATGAAAAGTGGCAATAGTAAACCCGATTATAATAAAACCAAACAATATGTTTCACAGAGAATGATCCCAGAAATGAGCAGGAGCATCGAGACGATGTTAGAGAAATGGAAGGACTATGAAGGCCAAGAAATCGATGTTTACAAAGAATTCGGGCTAGTAACAACTGAGGTAATATCAAGAACGGCTTTTGGTAGTAGTTATGTTGAAGGGAAGCATATATTTGAGATGGTGGCGAAACTAACAGCGATAACTGTTAGAAACATCTACAAGATACGCTTTCCAGGCATCAGTTTGATATGGAAGACAAATGATGAAATAGAAGCGGAGAATCTTGAAAAGGCTATAAAGAAGTCGATTCTAGACATTGTGAACAAAAGAATAGTGAATATGGATGAAGGGGTTGATGAGTATGGAAACGATTACCTTGGACAACTTGTGAAAATCGCTAATGATTCTAATGAAAGCAAGAGGATTACAATGTCACAAATGATCGATGAGCTTAAATCTATATACGGAGCCGGTCATCTCACAACCACAAATTTACTTTCGTGGACTGTTTTCCTTCTCGCAATTAATCAAGATTGGCAAGAAAAAGTAAGGGAAGAAGTGCTCGAGTTTTTTGGTCACAAAACCCCGACTTCTGATGGAATTGCAAGACTTAAAAACGTAAGAAATCTTATGATTTTAATTCTATGTTATCCTTTTTTCTATAAATCTGTTAATTAGTTTCTTGCCCGCAGATGAACATGGTGATTAATGAATCGCTAAGGCTATATCCTCCGGTGCTTACTGTGACTAGAAAAGTAGAAAGGGAAATCAAATTGGGAAACCTCTCACTTCCTACTAAACTGAATATTTTCATTTCGATTCTTGCACTTCATCACAATCCCGAAATTTGGGGAAATGATGTTCACTGTTTCAGACCCGAAAGATTTCTGAACGGGGTCGCTAAAGCTACCAAGAACAATGCGGCAGCGTTCATCCCATTTGGGATGGGACCCCGGACTTGTGTTGGTTTAAACTTCACCACAAATGAAGCGAAGATTGCACTTTCGATGATCTTGCAGCGTTACAGATTCACCCTTTCGAGTAACTATGTTCATTACCCAGCTGACGTATTCATCCTTACCCCAAAAAAGGGTGTTCAAGTTATCCTTCATAAGATCTGAAAACGACTATATATATTATTTCTATTCTCGGGTATTTAAATCATTTTGTATGTAACATGTAAGTGTTTATATGTTCAATAATAAGAAATCGTTTGAAGGCCAGATTGGGGGAGTTTAATTTTTCATATCTATGCCCAAATAACACCCCGAAACTGGAAAACCAAAACGGGTATCAGCAAGATGAATGGAAAGAAAACCAACAAATCTGACACGTTCAAGAGTTATTAAGCTAATACCTTCAAATTTCAATACACTGAAGATATCGTGAAGAACCCTACATTCGATTGTTAAATATTAAATTCGTAAGCATATATAGTCGTTTTGCATATGGCTTAAAGTCCAAAACAGCATATTCATAGTCCTAAATCCTCTTAGCTTACCTATAAGATGCTTATAATTCATATAAAACTCGATCTATAATGAATGAAGCAAAAATTACACTTTCTATGATCTTGCAGCGTTACAGGTTCACCCTTTCGAGTAATTACATCCATTACCCTGTTGATGAGTTCCTCCTTAAACCGAAGAAAGGTGTCCAAGTTATAATTAATAATATTTGAAAGACAATTATGTTTATTTTACTTCTCATTTGTTCGATCTGTTATCTTACAAGATGTAATCGTGTTTATGTTCAATAACAAGGATTAATGACGGGGACTTTATTTACGACTTGCGTTGACACAGTTGTCACAAATATTTAGAGACGATTATGTTTATTTCCTGCATAATCTAAATTTTTACCAAGACTCGAGAAACTATACCCATATACACGAAGTTTTTGTTGGCCGTTAGTTGCCCAATGGATCATTTGGTAGAATGATTCAATCTGATACATTATTAAAAATCAACATTTTGTCGTCTGTTTATGATTACTTAATCATTAAGTTAATGATTGGTTCCATATAACTAAAATATAGTCCCTAGGTGAAATATCACTATCACGTTGACGTCGAAAAAAGAAGCATATGTTTGTCTCAATAAGTAAGCTTTAATCAAGTCAAAAATGGCGTGTAATAGGGAAACAACGATTTAAACAGAAGGGTAGATCTGTAAATATATAATGACACAATATCATACTTAACCAGATAGGCCTGCATAATAAGAGATAGAGAACACTTCTTACAGAAATTTTATTGTTTTCGCTTCACAATGTTGAGAGGAAGGTAATCGCATTAGAAAAGAGGTATCTGTATCTGCAACCTTTTAACCTCCACAGCACGATCCACATGCGGGAAGAGAATCTGCAGAGCGAAAGGGAGCCATCAATATTGTTGGATATTATAAGTTAGACACGGATAAATGGTCGGGTCCAGTAATGGGTCAAAACGGGTAATTTTTGGTATGTGTTGAAAACAGGTTTGCATGGACCCGAAAGACTTTTGTCAAAATTCTAGATATTAAAAAAAAATCAATTCAACAACAATCTAAAATTATGGATTTAATTATTTAGGATGTTTTGTGAATTAAAATTACACTTTGGCCGACTTTTAACTCATTTCCTTTCAAGTTTATTTCTTTTATACACAACCCGAATTGACCCGTTAATAAGTAAACATGCTAAATTTGACACGTCAATAAGTAATTCAAAGTCGTTAGAAAACGAAGAAAGTAAAACGTACTGTGGTCTATGCCTCTAACATTGTCTAGTCCACGTGGAGGCCCGCGAGGGCCGCCACCACCATATGGACCACCGCCACCAGGGCCTCCCCCATCCGATTTTTTGCTGGAACCAGATAATTTCCTGTAACGATCAGATTTTTCCATCTACATTGAACACATAGGGTGAGCTTTAATGAGCATATTATAGATAGTGGTTTGTTTGAAGAAAACAATCTTTAGTATTACTATTACCGAAAACATAGTGGCAAAGAACACGGAAATGAAATTGATGATAGCCCAAAAGAAATCAATGATTGTTCTGAGACGCCAAATGGATCTATTGGATTTCACAACGCCTAGGGAATCAAGACAAAGTAAATTTAACTTCAACACAAACAACAACAAAAAAACGCCATAAACAAAAGCGTGAGTGCATTTGGAGAAGAACAAAGTTGGACAAGCAATACAGAGTTTTACAGATACACACATAAATATAGATAGAAGGAATATATCCAGTGTTGGAGCATTATTGTCTGTATTTGTATTCATTAGAACGTGTCGTAGAGTTAGTATGTAATTAGATCGAGTTGTAAAGTCCAAACGCATTTACGAACAAGTTACGTTCGAGTAAAAGAGTTACACTCACGTAACTCATGAGTTACGTGCACGTAACTAGTGAGTTACGTGCACGTAAGTCTCCTCCAAGAGTTACGTGAGCGTAACTCTTCTAGGGTTTCGGGCCACTATAAATAGCAGCCTCGAAATCATAAATGCGGGTTGTTGAACATTGTCAGAGCAGTCACTTCAGAAAGAGTTACGTGAGCTAGGTTTAGATCACGTAATTGTGAGTTCTTGAGTGTTAAAGTGTTGTAATCGTTTGTATTGATTCTATTCGTGTTTGTAAACATTCACGTAAGCTTAATAGAATCATTCATTTGGTTATATCTCTTGTTCTTCACCGTTTTACTTACTCAAACTAGTTATTCCGCAATTAGTTTGTTTTAGGGTTCAAAGGAGGTCCGAAATAGGCGACCAACAAGTGGTATCAGAGCCTCTATACTTGCTATAGAGGTCTTTGAATCCGTTTGGTGAAGATTTGGGCTGATTTGGGATAGATCTAGGTTTTGGAGTAATTTAGGTTATTTCGGGATTTTTTAGATCTAGGCATTTCTAGCTGAGTTTGGAGTTGGGATTCAGATATAGTATTCTCAGTTGATAGTATTTGATATCTGCAGAAGATGGAAGCTTAGTTTTGTGTATTTTTTCGTTTACGGCGATTTTTTGAAAATTCTGCTGCTGTCACGAAATTGAGGTAACTGTCACGTAACTTTGCTATTTCGTGCACGAAATTGTGTATTACGCTCACGAAATTGTGTATTACGCTCACGAAATTGTGTATTACGCTCACGAAATTCCAGTATTACGTTCACGAAATTTTGACACCTCATCACGTAATTACGAATTACGCTCACGTAAGTTAGTAATTACGCTCACGAAATTGTTGTATTTCGTGCACGTAACTCTTGTTCTGAAATCGTTCGTTTACTTACTTTCAAGCCGTTACTCTGCCCGATTTTCGTTGGAAAGGTTAGGTGGGTGTTAGGTTAGATCGTTGGGTATCTGTTAGCTGAAGATTTTGGGAATTTGTGTGAATTTAAGATGGCTCTAGCTACGAATTCTAATTCGTTCAACATGGAGACAAGCCGTAACCCTCAACTTCCTCCTATGTACAACCCGAACCGGAGTGTCGAAGACTGGATGATGAGTTTTAGGACTTTTGTTGCGTGTTCTGATCCGGGCATATGGAATCCTATTGTCACGAAATATGAAGCTCCTTCAGACGTGAACGCCACCACCGGTGTTAGAACCTACCGGGCTGCATCTACTTACACCGACGATGAGAAACTTCAATTTCTCAAAAACCAGAAAGCTTTGGGTACAATCCAGTTCTGTCTCACCGATGAGATGAGAGCAATTTTCCGGATGATCGATAATCCTCACGATCTTTGGAACGCCATCGCGAAGAGATATGGAGGAACGGAGGAAATGAAGGAAGTCAAAGCAGATTTGTTGAGACGACAATTTGATAACTTCAAATGCGGAGAGAATGAGACGCTAGATATGCTTATCTCGAGATTTAGTAGGTTGATAAATGATCTCTTCGAGTTAAAAGTTGAGTTCAGCAAGCTCCAGACCAACTTACGGTTCTTGGATAGTCTGCCTCCGCACTGGGAGTTTAGGGTGCTTCTTTTGAAAGATAAACCCGAGTTAAGAGATTATAGCTTTGAGGATCTCATTGGCAAACTTCGTATAGCCAATCTTCAAATGCAAGAAAAGGCTTATAGTAGCAATACGTTTGCTCAGAATGTACTTAGAGATAATGCGGGAGTTGCTTTCCTCTCGGATATCTCAACCAGAGTACCTTCATCCTCAAGCTTCTTACCTCCGACTCTCAAATTCCCGAATGCTCAAGATAGCCCTCCCGTATCGAGCTCAACCGATTCATTATGTCCTTCATGTTCTGCGTGTAGAACTTGCTCTTCGAGACGGGAGATGAATACGGCATTTGCGGCTCCCCTCCTAAAGCCACAAGGGAGAGGAAAGGAAACGGGATTTAGCACCTCTAGTTCCCAGAATGTAGAGCCTGATCGTCTACAATCGTGCTTCGTAGCTGCCTACAACGACTTGATCGATGGCAGGATTGCTTGCTCTTCTCTAAACGAGGAAGACTATGAGCAGGTTCATCCGGATGATCTCGAAGAAATGGATATTAGATGGAATATGGCTATGATGACGAAGCGGATTAAAGGATTTCTCAATCGGACGGGAAAGAAGTATGTTGGTGGCGACAGAAAAAGTGGGATGGGCTTCGACAAGTCGAGGGTAAAGTGTTTCAAATGCAACAATTACGGACACTTTGCTCGAGAATGTGGTCAACACTCTCGTGAAGACCCTCGACATGACCACGGAGAAAGGTATGGTCAACAACAACAAGGTCAAGCCTCCCATCAAGGTAGAAGCTATCCACAAGGAGGATATCAGGGTCCTGCGTCAAGGAATCTCCGAATTCAAGATGTAGAGAAGGATGCTAGTGCGCTCATAGCTGTGGATAATCGTGTAGATTGGAATGCATATGAGGATATCGCACCAAGGATGGATCACCTTGCTCTAATGGCCTCTACGTCAGATGCTCCTAAACCTGAGGTAGAAATCGATCCTTTTACATCAGTATGTACTAACTGCAGTGTGCTAGAGGCCCAGCTCACTGTATGGAGTACATCTGCTAGAGAGTTAAGTGTCGAGGTTAATGATCTTAGACTAAAAAATGATGTCCTGTCCAAAGAAAACAGAATTTTAACTACTTTTAAGAAAGAAAAACAAGTTGAAATTTCTGATTTAAAAATTGTTATCACCCGACACATTTCAAAGATCCAAGAGTTTGCTGATGCTCATGCCGCTGAGAAATTAACTGTCGCAAAGAAACAGAGTGAAATTGACACTCTTCAGGCAAAGTTAGCCTCAATTGCGAACTCAAAAGAAATTTTGGCTCAATTGATCGAATCTCAACGGACGAACACTAAGGACAAGGGTGGACTGGGGTACTCTAGTATGCCCCCTCCAATGAATTTCACCCCTGTCCCAGTAGATGGATCGTCCGTAGAGGTAGTTCAAACTGCTTCTTTGACCTCTGAGGCTCCAAAAGCCGAAGAAACTGGTCCAGAAGTTAGTATCAGTGAAAATGAGTCCAAAGTGACCTTAGAACGTCCAGACCTGTCCAAAGACCTTAAGGATTTGAAAGACGTCCATCTCACTGACCATCAGGAGCAAATTTTTGAGAAAATCATTCAGCGCCTGGAGAGCCGTCTTATTACTAAGATGGACAAGAAGTTTGAACAACTTCAGGTGAGAGAAGGTAAACGGATTGTTAAGCAATCCGATTCCAAGCAGGCCGAGTCAAAGTCCATAAAATCGAACTCAAAGGGTAAAGAAAAGGTTGAGGCACCAATTCTCACTATTCAAACCCCTATGTCCACGATTTTCACCAAGGGAGTGGCTTCTTCTTCTAAGCCTACAAATTTCCCTCCCAAGGTGTCCAGACCAACTACTTCTCGACCAGCTCCACAGACCATGGCACCACATAGTATTCCATACGTGGCACCACCTCGTGTTCCACACGTGTCTCAAGTAGCAATACAAAACGAGAAGATTCAAACTTCTCATTCTCATATGGACATGTCAAATGATCCGAGAACTTGCTACTATTGTAGAAACGAGGGCCACATTGCCAAAGTTTGTCCCCGTTTGCAAGGATTAATCTTGAAACGGAAAGTATCCCCTAAGAAGGATCGACTAATCTCCAAAGTCGATACTTCTTCAGACCAAGTCATGACCGGGCCAAAACAAGTCGTGACCGAAGTTGTTAAAGAAAAACCAAAGTCACCCCCACGTCAGAATGTCGCATCAACCACAACCAACTTCAAGAAAAACACCAAGTTGGTTGATGTGATCATTCTTGATGTAAATGGACGACCCAAGTCTGTTAAGGCTTGGGTCCCCATTCAAAACTAATTCTCTCTTTTAATGTGCAGGGGCGATCTAAGCGACCGAGCGGCAAGAATATTTGGTGTGTCGATAGTGGTTGCTCCAGGCACATGACGGGAGATTGTCATCTGTTGACCGATCACATTACGGTTGATGGTGGCAATGTTTTGTTTGCGGGAGAAAAGGGTGGCAGGATAACAGGACAGGGAAATATCTCTAATGGCGTAGTGTCTTTTCAAAATGTCAACTACGTCAAGGAGTTAAAGCATAATTTGCTAAGTGTTTCGCAAGTCTGCGATCAGAAGTTCTCTGCGCTGTTCACGAGCAAAGAGTGTTTGATTCTGCGAGAAGGTTTTGTAATTGACCCATCCTGGGTATTGATAAGAGCTCCGCGAATCAACGACATATACTATCTGGATATGTCTAAAGCTTCATCAAGCGAGGAACATTTGTGCTTGGTGTCTAAAGCCTCGGAGAAGGAGTCAATCATGTGGCATCGAAGAATGGCGCACATTAACTTTCGAAGGATGAACTATCTGGTGAAGCACGAGCTTGTTACCGGAGTTCCCAACATGAGCTTTGCGATGAATGACTCATGCGTGTCATGTGTAAAGGGGAAGCAACACAAGAAGTCGCATCCATCGAAGCTTGTGAACTCAGTCTCTGCTCCACTGGAGTTACTTCACATGGATCTCTTCGGTCCTGTAAGTGTAAAGAGCAAAGGCGGGAAATTGTACTGTTTGGTAGTCACGGATGACTACTCGAGGTTCTCGTGGGTTTTCTTCCTAGCGAGGAAGGATGAAACGGCTGAACGACTAAAGTTTCTCCTTCTTCGACTAGAAACCCTCCTCGAGTTAAAGGTCAGGTCTATCCGAAGCGACAATGGCACGGAGTTCAAAAACAACAACATGGAGCTATTCTGTATTTCTAAGGGTATCTCTCACCAATACAGCGCTCCTCGAACTCCGCAACAAAATGGAGTTGCAGAAAGAAAGAATAGGACTCTCATCGAAGCTGCCCGTACAATGCTTTCGGACTCTAAACTGCCAGTATCATTCTGGGCCAAAGCAGTTAATACGGCATGCTATGTCCTCAATCGGGTCTCCTTGGTCAAACGTCATAACAAGACGAGCTACGAACTGATCAATAAAAGGAAGCCGAATCTGCAATTCCTCGAGCCATTCGGATGCCCGTGTGAGATCATGATCACCAAGGAAAGGATCTCCAAGTTTGGTGAAAAGACGCATCCTGGATACTTTCTTGGTTATTCAGCTGAGTCTCCCAGTAAAAGGGTATTTGATAAGACGACGGGTACAATTGAAGAAGCGTATGAGGTGACTTGCTTCCGGTATACTCCACCTACACCGGGTGATGGTCCAGCACACTTCTTCGATTATGATTCGTTATTTCAATCTTTCAACATTGATCCTCCTAGTGCCTCCATTCCGGTTGCAAGACATGAAGCGGTCGTGATGCAAGGGGGAGGAACTGACGATACATTCTTTGATCAGTTTCACACTCAAAGCGAAGATGCATCTCCGTCCACTTCATCTGGTCCGATTCCGATTCAGGTCGTCGTTGACCTTCCAGCTATTCAACAAGCTCCGGTTCGGCCAAATTCTCCAGACTTTGAAACTGCATCTGAAACTGCATCCGAAGCTGCATCAAAAGCCGCCTCAGATGATTCAGAGAGTGAAAACAATGATTTTCAAGATGCAGATGGGATTGAAGAAACTATTGAAGAGGGATCTAATGTCATCGAAAGCGCTCCTCAACCTTCTACTGCTGGTGTCTCGAATCCAGCTCCACCTTCTGATGAAATAGAAATTCCAGCTCCGGTCTTGGAAAATGTGATTAATCAGGAGGTTGTACAAGAAAATGAAGGTGATGAAGAAAGAAATGAAGCAGAGAATGTTATCACTCCGAGGAGATCTGTGAGAGAAAAGAAACGTCCGGCACACCTGGATGAATTCGTGGCTAGTCCTGCACTTCTGGAGGTCTTTGAAGCATGTTTTCTATCCCAAATAGATCCGAAGAACGTCATCATTGCACTAGATGATCCGTTCTGGGTAGAAGCAATGCAAGAAGAACTTCAACAGTTCCTAAAGTTGCATGTGTGGGAAAGGGTCAAGGCTCCAAGGAGGGAAAAGATATTGAAGACGAAGTGGGTATTCAAGATTAAGAAAGATGATAAAGGCGAAATTGTAAGGAATAAAGCCCGTTTAGTTGTTCAAGGTTTCGAACAAGTAGAAGGTCTAGACTACGATGAAGTCTACGCACCGGTTGCTCGTTTGGAATCCATTCGGCTGTTCCTTGCATTCGCTTCCCACATGCGTTTCAAGGTTTATCAACTTGACGTGAAGAGCGCGTTCCTTTATGGCGAGATACGTGAAGACATTTATGTCGCGCAGCCACCGGGCTTTGAGGATTACGAACATCCTGATCACGTTTACAAGCTAAACAAGGCCTTATATGGTCTTCACCAGGCCCCGAGAGCTTGGTATGGAACGCTCTCTGATTTCTTGACAAACAACGGGTTTGCAAGAGGTTCAGTTGATCAAACTCTGTTCACAAAGAAAAAGAATGAACACTTGCTGCTGGTCCAAATTTACGTCGACGACATCATCTTTGGGTCTACCGATGACTCAATGTGTAAAGAGTTCGAGAAGCTGATGACGTCAAGGTTCGAGATGAGTGCGATGGGGGAAATGAACTTCTTTTTGGGTCTGCAAGTTAAGCAGTCGAAGAAAGGAATTTATATCCACCAGACCAAGTATGTGCAAGACATTTTGACTCGTTTCGAGATGCTAGACTGTAGAACGGTTAGCACTCCTCTCGAGATCAATCACAAACTTGGTCCGGCACTCCACGATGATGCTGTAGATCTGAAGCTGTATCGATCAATGATAGGCTCACTCATGTATCTTACAGCGTCTCGTCCGGATATCACCTTTGCCGTGTCTTTGTGCGCGCGCTATCAAGCTGCGCCTAAGGCATGTCACCTGAAGGCCGTGAAGAGGATTCTCTGTTATCTTAAGGGGAAACCAACTCTGGGTCTCTGGTATCCTTATGACGATCAAGACTTTGAGCTGACGGCGTATTCGGATTCGGATTATGGGGGCTGCAATTCTGACATGAAGTCCACGACTGGTGGATGTCAGTTCCTTGGATCACGTTTAGTCTCGTGGCAGTGCAAGAAGCAAACCGCGGTATCCTTATCATCTGCGGAGGCTGAATACATTGCAGCGGGAAGTTGCTGTTCTCAGGTTCTCTGGATCCAGCATCAGCTACGTGATTACGGTTTGATTGTTTCTCGCACCCCCATTAACATTGACAATACAGCAGCGGTGTGCATCATACGCAATCCGGTGCAACATTCGAAAACGAAACATATAAGTATTCGTTTTCATTTCATACGGGATTGCTATGATAAGAACTTGATCACGTTGCTCCAAATCGCTACCGAGGATCAAAAGGCCGATCTTTTGACTAAAGCTTTTCATAAGGGGCGATTTGAAGAACTGATCAAGTTAAACCGTCTCATCACTTTAGAAATTGCTTGACACGAACCACTATTTTTGTAAATATTTAACTCTTTTAAAATTAAAAAATTCAAAAAGATTTTTGGTTTAAGTTGTAGTTTAATATCTAAGTCCCTTAAAATTAAAAAAATACAAAAAGATTTTAACTTTTCTTAGGTTTATAACTTTTATTTTCAATTTTACGGTTCTCGTGTTTTTTAAGTGATTCGCAGTGTCAGGAGGAACCATCTGAGCTTACATACGTGTTATGGATCAAGTTCTCCTGGAAAGACGGTTTCTAGAAAATTCTTGACGATTGGAAGGCTCCGAGTGCTTAAACATGCTCGCCTGATCATATGCCTTCCCGTCAAGTGTAAAGGTTCTTTATCACGAGATAAAGTGTAAAGGTTTGAGTAAATCATCATTTTTGTCTCTTGAAAAGAGTTTAAAGGTTAAAAACTTGTTTTCTTTTATTCGGTAAAAGTTTAAAGTTAAAAACGTGAATTAAAACAAGTTTAAAATCGAGAAAAGCGCGAAAAACACAACACGTAATTGAGAATTACGTGAACGTAATTAAGGAATTACGTGCACGTAATTCATGAATTACGGGCACGTAATTCCCAATTACGTGCACGTAAGTTGGGTAGAGAGAGGGTATAAATAGCTTGAAACAAACAGACCCAAACACAATTTTAAAAAACCCTCTTCTTTTAAACCCTCTTTCTCTCTCGTTTTTGGGCAATTTTGCATCAATATCTGTTCGATTTCTTCCTACTTAGTCTCGGAATCATCATTGTAACATCACGGTATGTTTATCTAAACTGATTTCGAGTATTTAAGGGGTGTTTGGCAGTTGGGGTCTTCGGTTTGGGTAAGACCGAGTCTAAACAACAAAGGTTTGAGTTTAAAACATGAAATCGATGGTTCTAAAGCATCATAAACCCATTTCCGAGTATAATAGGAGTGTTGAATTGTAGTTTTTCGGCTTTAATCTAGGGTTTAAAGAAATTTTTGGTTTAAACCTAAAAACCCTAATTTTGGCTAAGATTTCTTCATAACTGTTAAAATGTATGAAGTATAAAGGCAAATGTGACTCGAAATATTGCTATTGAATTGATTTTAGAATAAAAAACATAGCGTATTTTGAATTTTATCGAACGTAAGAAAACGAGCGGTTACATCTATTACGCACACGTAATTTGGAATTACGTTCACGTAATTCGGAATTACGTTCACGTAATTCACTATTACGTGCACGTAATTCATTATTACGTGCACGTAACTTTGACTTCCCTTGTTCTGCATGTCACGTAATAGTCTATTACGTGCACGTAACTCATGAGTTACGTGCACGAAATTGTTAAAGAAAAAAGTTCGTTTTCGCGATATTGTCTCGTTATGCTGCCCAAATTTTTCAAAAATCCTTTACGTTAGACAAGTTACGTACGTAACTGTCAACAGATTCACATCTGTTTTTGGCAAATTCAATTTGCTTAACGTAATTGATTTTAACGCTTGCAGCGTAACCCAATTTCAATCAAAAGTAGTCTATGCACGTCTAGGGTGTTGTTTACAATATCTTATAGTAGTTTTTTTTGTGCGTGTACTAACTTTTGTGCGAGTTGTTGATTGTCTTTTGTGCAGAATGGCACCTAAGACGGCCGTGGCAATCAAGCGACATAACGCTGTTGCATTGTTTTCTGCTGAGAAAAGTGGGGCCGGGTATGAAGACATAGTCAACTACCTGAATAGAAACCCGATAGCATATGCCCTCCGAGCCAATCCTAAACTGAAGCTGGATCTAATTTCGCAATTCTGGAGGAATGCTCGAGCGAATTTGACGGTCGATCCTCCTACAATCGAGTCCATGATTGGGGATCTTCCGGTAGTTTTCACTGAGGGCGTCATTCGAACGGTCCTTCAGTTTCAAGACTCAGCTAATGCTCCTGATGTATTTCCCGACAAGCTGATCTTTGGCTGTTTCAAGCAGATGGGGTATACGGGACGACTAGACTCCGTTCAGTTCTACAAGTCCTTGATGCCGGATAAATACCGCTTCCTCATGCACACGCTTATCCAGTGCTTGTCGAAGTGGAAAGGGGGATATGACGTACTGGATCGCAAGGGTCAGTCGTTGATGGTTTCTTTGGTATTCAAGCACGAGTTCAACACCTCCAGATTCATTCTGAGCAACATGCTATGGAATCTAGAGGATAGGACACGGATTTTCGATCAGTATCCAAGGTTCGTGACCTTAATGATCGATCACCTACTGCCGCAACTTGCTTACACCGGTCCGCTCGGAGATGCTACACACATTCAACCCAGAGTGTTTGCTGACTGCCGAGGGGGCTATGAGTTAGCACTTCAGGGTGCGTTGGTTGATGCTAATTTTGTGGCTCCGGCGCTCAATGCTTATAATCATTTGGTTGTTGCTGATCCCCCAAAGTCGAGCGTGTCTAGAAGATCTTCTAAGTCAGTAGCTTCTGAGGGTGTGACCAGTAAGCGCCAAAGAAAGAGTAAAGGGAAACAGGTTGTCGAATCTGAGGATGTGTCTGGGAAGGTTAAGAGTAAACGAAAGCAGCCAGCACAGTTGGATCTTATTGATGAATCCGATTCAGAGGGTGCTGGATCCGGAGATAGAGACGATGATGCTGATGATGATGGTGATGAGAGTGATGATGGTTCAGAGGAAACTGTCAATATGCCCGATACTGCGAAGACATTGAAGCTGAAATTCAATGAGCTAGAGGTCTTAAAGAAGACATTGGCAGTGGATGATTACAAAGACAGATATGATCGGCTGTTGAAGAGAGCTACAAAGGCTGGCGTTGATTTGTTGGGTGCCGCTCTCCAAGGGGGAGTTAAAGGAAAGGGTAAGGCAACCAAGGAAGTTATATTCAAGGAACCACGACCGGTGATTCCTCAGCCTCCGCCAGTCCGCTCAGTGAGAATGAAGACTGCTGCTTTTGTGGGTGTTCAGCCGGGTACCTTTAGACCATCTTCACCCAGTTCCGCGAGTAAACGCCCACATCAGTCTCCAGAGGCTTCTTCTGCACAACCTTTGTTAAAGAAATCTCGGCAACCCACCACCACCGCTCCTCCGCCCACACCCACCACCACCGCTCCTCCGCCTACATCCACTACTATGCCTCCTCCGCCTCCCACATTCACACTTCCTCCACCTTTGGTGAACCCTACATTTCCTCCACCATCGGGCAGCTCTTCTAGCCCGCATATCACAGTTGGTTCAGGTGATCTGGTAAGCCAAATGCTCACTTCCTTCCAAAGTACCCTACTCAAGCATGAGAAGCGGATAAAGCAGCTTGAAGAGCAAGTGAAGGCTCGTGATAAGAAGATTGCGTACATGGAGGAGAAGTTTAAAGTTGTTGAGAACGATCATAAGGTGGTTCGGGAAGACTATAAACTCTTCAATGATCGTCTCGATGAGCTTCTAAAGGCGAGAGAAAAGGAAGAAGCTGAGAAAGAAGCTGAAAATGAGGAAGAAGCTGAGAAAGAAGCAGATGATGAGAATGAAGATGATGAGAATGAAAAGGATCAGGATGCTGACGATGCAGCCAAGGATGATGAGCCAAAAGACGATGATGATCAGGATAAGCCTGATGATGGCGGCGATGGGGGTGCTCAATCCTTAATGGGCTCTGGTGATCAAGGAATGGCTGATCCTTCCGAACAGGCGCCACATGATGAATCAGCGTCTGGTTCTGGAAAAGATACGCGATCTCCATCCAAGGGAGCATCGATTGAGGGGGAGACTGCTTATCTTAATCTTGATTTTGCTTTAGTTTGTGCAGGTACCCATTCTCATACTCTCGAGTCCGCTCAGCCAGAGATGTCATTTCATGGGTCTACCGGCGTAGTCCCTACCTTTGCGGCTATGCCATTGGGTGAGGGAGATGCTGCCTCCGTAGTCCAGGGGAGTTGTTTGTTTGAAGACTCCGAGGACGAGGTGGACTCCGCTCGGTTGAAGAAGGTCACCGCATCACAAGTCAGCGGTGTTAAAGAGAAAGTTGCTTCCCCAGCTGGTTCTAAGGGGGAGTCTAAAGAAGACGAAGCTGCACCTTCAACTCCAGTAGTCCCCGCTCCTCTCGTGCCACCTCCAATTCACTACATTGATGGCCGAGGGAGAAAGATTGATCACGCGGTATTTGGGGAAATGGGAATTCTGGTCGGGTGTAATCTAGTAGGCCCGTGCAAGAGGATGGTCCTTGCATGGCGCTACATAGATGACACCAACTACTTTGTCTTGCTGCGAAGTGATGGTGTCCAGTATATGAAGATGAAGTATGCGACGTTCAACACTCTACCTCACTATGAGTTGAAGCGACTCGCAGATCTGGAACCCACCAATCTCTCTACGGATGCGGCCAAGCTGTTCTACAAGAATTTGAGATCCGACATCTATTTTAGAAAGCTTGAAAACTTCAAGCTCACCATGCCTATCCGAGAGCGGGAAAAGAAGAGAAATCTAATTACTAAGAGGCGCGGTTGGATTGATGTCTATCCTGAAGTCAGGCAACTCAGGAGGATCAGATTGCCCTCGCTTCCTCAGGATTTCTTAACGGATGTTACGGCTTGGGGGTTCGATGAAAAGGCTAGGGAGGCAGTGGTATTTGGGAAAGATGGTAAAGTGTTGCTGAGGATTTATGATCCTATCCATCTTCTCTGCCTCTCGGAAGCAGATTTGAAGAAGCTGAATGAGAAGATGATATATTGTGCAGCGAATGAGAAATCCTTTGGGCTTGTCTTTTCGCACGTGGTGCACATCTGTGTCAAACGGGGCTTTCATTCGCAAAATCTCCCATTGGTGGTTGAAGAGGCGGTATAGAATTTAGTTTGCAGGTGTTAGCTGGTTTTTGGTATTCTCTTATTCCCAGCTCAAACTATATTCATATGACTGTAATATTTGTAACTTCTATTGATATATCAATGTTTCTTTTGCTTGTTTGATTGTTTGTAATGTGTGTGATGCGTGCTTCAGTAGGCTTTTGATTCCTATTTGATTTACGTTGTCCGGTTTGCGTTCAAACGTCTCCTTTCAAGCTTAATTGACATGCTTATATCTTTAGTTTAAAGCGTTTAGACTTCGCAACATATAACAGTTGCGAACTCGGACAAAAAACCGTTTTGCTTAAATGCAAAACTCTTTTCACAAAGAGTCTAAAGTTTTTGATACTCGTCGAGTCTAAAGTTAAATAATCTCGACTGAGTCTAAAGTTTAATAATCTCATTGAGTCAAAGTTTAAATAATCTCAATTGAGTATAAAGCGTCCAAAATGATAAAAACCTAAATTTTTGATCGTGACTTCGAAACTTTTCTTTTTAAGTTTTTAGGATTTGTATAGTTCCAAAAATAATAAAAATAAGAAAAACATAAAAAGAGGGGGAGAAAGTTTGTGAAAACCTTAGGAAATGATAGTACATCGCGGATTTTAAACTTTAGAATCACAAGTTTTTGTTCGATGTATTAGTAGGTACGACCAATATCATATAAACAATTTCCCGAACCTGTTTCTAATGGGTAACACGGTTAAGTTTGTTCATCTCAATGATAAGCTGAAAACTTTCGGTGTGCCTGGAATCTGTCACCATAGGATTATATATATATAAATAAGTATCTGAGAGTAATAGAAAAAGCGAGGAAAAGAAAAATTGAGAGAAAATCAAAAAAATATAATAAATCGTTTTTTCTAAAACTCAAAGAGTTTTTTTATTAATAACTCCTAAACACCTTGAGGCGCCCCTGGATTCTATAAGGTTGCGAAATCATAGTTTCCGTGCGGTTAGTATAAAGGTTGAGGAGTTAAGTAAAACTCGTATCCTTGAGGCGCTCCTGGATTCTATAAGGTTGCGAAATCATAGTTTCCTTGCAGTTAGTATAAAGGGGAGAGTAGAGTCAAATAAGAATTCCGTAACTCTTGATGCTAACTTGATAAACGGCAAAGACAGAGGGAGGAGTTCACGAGTCTATAAAGCTTTTAAGCTCAAAAAAAATAAAAAAATATATATAAATAAAAAAAAAAAACAAAAAGAAAGCAAAAAGCTTCTCTATTTATGAAAAATGCACAAAGTGCTTAAATCTTATACTATATGTATGCTTTTTCAATATTTAGAGTAGTTATTAAAATAGGAATAAGGTGACGGGTTTCCTAAATAAATACTGGAAGTTTGATGACGCTTTGAGGGGAGTTCGGACTTAGTTAAGTGTAAATATAAGTGGGATCCATATAAACAGTTGTAATCTAAATAATCGGAAGATTTTTTATATGATATATATGTTGTATTTAAGAGGACAAATATACTAATAATCGGCTGATTCTTGTGATTCGACTTCTGCGATATGATCCTAAAAGCGAACTAATCCCTATCCAAAAAGATTTGTCTTTTGTAGGTTGCTAAAGTAGTGTGAATAGCTTATAGTTAAAAACCACAAAAAGAGTTTCGGTTTTAGGTTAAGAAAACAAGCAAAAATCAAAAATATTTTATTTCTGCGTTTATTTTCTTCGTTGTCACGTATCGCTCATGGTTAAAAGGTTTTATCACGTGTTTTCTGAAAAATGAGAAATTTTATCAGTTTAAAGAACAAAAACACGTATTTGGTCAGTTTTGTCTTTGTAAGCCAGGTCTTATAAAGTTAAGGATCGGATCTTGAAGAGTTTAGCACTTCTTGGAAGTCAAGGACTCGAAGCTGATTTTCATGGAGCCGCGTTGCTTAATGATGAAGATTAGCTGTCTGAAAAGATTCGCAAGATAACGGTTGCAAACTTTACACCGTACAAGTCTCTATGAAGTATAAAGGACTGACTCTCGATCTCTCGACACCAAAAGTTCAAGACAATTTTGAAGAATACAAGCTACATCCAAGGGGGAGTTTGTTGGAGCATTATTGTCTGTATTTGTATTCATTAGAACGTGTCGTAGAGTTAGTATGTAATTAGATCGAGTTGTAAAGTCCAAACGCATTTACGAACAAGTTACGTTCGAGTAAAAGAGTTACACTCACGTAACTCATGAGTTACGTGCACGTAACTAGTGAGTTACGTGCACGTAAGTCTCCTCCAAGAGTTACGTGAGCGTAACTCTTCTAGGGTTTCGGGCCACTATAAATAGCAGCCTCGAAATCATAAATGCGGGTTGTTGAACATTGTCAGAGCAGTCACTTCAGAAAGAGTTACGTGAGCTAGGTTTAGATCACGTAATTGTGAGTTCTTGAGTGTTAAAGTGTTGTAATCGTTTGTATTGATTCTATTCGTGTTTGTAAACATTCACGTAAGCTTAATAGAATCATTCATTTGGTTATATCTCTTGTTCTTCACCGTTTTACTTACTCAAACTAGTTATTCCGCAATTAGTTTGTTTTAGGGTTCAAAGGAGGTCCGAAATAGGCGACCAACATCCAGAGGACTTGATGTTTCAGAAATAAACTTTGCTAAATAGTAAAGATCAAGAAATGCTACATTTATCTACGAAAATTTTTGTACCAAGTAAACCTCAAGATCAGTTCTAAACGAAAGACATAAAGAACGTTCATTCTTTATAACTCTCAACCAATCTCTCTTTGCCAAAGAAAAATCTAACAAATTTTTTATAAGAGCATTTCCAACCAGCACACCGAAAAACACCCGTCACACCCAAAAAGGTCGTTAGATCAACATATATATAACAATGAAAAACACTCTCAACCATCACATTAAAATTCGACGTAAAGGCTTCAACGACGCCATTCCCAAACCATTGAGAGTGTTATAAGGGCTTAAAGTCAACTAATTAACATTAGATCTTAGTCAAAAGACTCGCCCTCCTCTCGAATAACCTGAACAGGAAAAACCTTATCCGTTCACCCGATCCAACATTAAAAAGGATCTAACCCCTAGTTTATCAATTAATGAAATCAAATGGTTCCCTAATTCAACCCTCATCAAAATAAGTTCTAATTATCCACAATTTAATAAACAATAATTAAATAAAAATGAAAATTTTATTATGCAAATTAAGGGTTACTTACCTCTTTCTACATACGCCATTAAAAGAATTATTATTATTATTTTATTTTTTTTGTTCTTCTTCTTGTTCTCATCCACGGATAAAACTAATTGTAAATTGACATACGTACAAAAAAAAAATGAAAAATAACAAGTTAAGAACAAAAATTGCGGAAAAAAAAGTTGATGGAGGTTAGTATAGGAAGCATGTTATAAATTGCAATTTACTCAATTAAAAATTTGCCGTGACTAATGGTTGATTATCACAAATACGGCTTTTAAAAAGGTTATAAGTAAATACGTTTTGCTAAGACTTCATGCTCTTGACCTATCAGGCTTACGAGGTGAAGACCTAGATAACCTTACTCCTCTATTCCTATAATGTGTTCATGAATACACATTTCTTATGATACATCTTCTCTCATTTCTTCTTTTTGTGCCGAAGTCAGCCGAGGAGCCGAGTGACGTGCCAGCGCTACTAATTGAGAGCCATTTCTTCTTTTTGTGAAAGACTTCGATAAATTTAACTATCTGGTTTGATTATTGAAATACCATTGCAAATGACCATCCTGAAGATGCACAAGAAGCTACAATCAAGTAAGTGTTATTCCATTACATCTTCCGGTTTGAATTTTACTAGGTAAACATCTTGGAATGGTCAGCAAAATGGGTCAAAAACAGTCACGGGAACATCCCAGTTAAGGCGTATGCATGTGAGTCGAAGACTCGTCATCCCCAAATAACCCGAAGTTAACCCGTTTTTCCTTTTTTTTTTCTTCTTCTTTTTTTTAATAGCAAGATGTGTTTAATACCCAAAAGTACAAAACAAGATGCTGCCTTAATAGTTTTCAAATCAATTTTATAATGATTATCAAAATTTATTAAATAGCTTAAAACCGAAAACATAAAAAAATAAAGGACAGCAAATGAAGACGACAAGACAAGTTGAAAATTTCTGTGAAATAATTCCCAGAATATATCAAAGCATTTGGTCTCATGCAACATAGATTGATTATAAATAATGCATTAAAACTCTTTGCTGCAGAAACAGATAACTTCACTTAGTTATGGCTGTGGTTTTGGCTCTCGTAATCGTCATATCGAGTCTGTTTCTCCTTAGGGCTCTCCTTTCATTCGTCGGTAAGGAATGGTGGACACCAATCACTATACAAACAATGATGAAATCACAAGGAATCCAAGGCCTCCCGTATGCATTTCCACAAGGAAACACCAAAGTGATCACGACCATGAGGAACCGATCCATGAACCACCCCATGGATATTTCACACGACATCTTTTCAAGAATCCAACCACACGTCGACTCTTGGATTAAAATCTTTGGTAAGATTTTTCACTCTACATGAACGGTGTTGATTTTATTCATTTCATTTTATTAAACAGGCATTTTTTTGCGTGTTGTGTAGGGAAGAACTTTATAAATTGGCATGGTTCACAAGCTGAGCTTTTTGTTACTGATCCGGAGCTTGTAAAGGAAGTACTAAATAACCGAGAAGGAGCTTACCCGAAAATGGATATGGTAGGGTACGCAAAGAAGCTTTTAGGAGAATCACTTCCAACAAACGAAGGTGAAAAGTGGTCAAAAGTTCGAAAACTAGCTAACCATACTTTCCATGCGGAAAGCTTGAAGGTGAGAATAATCGATTTCCCAATTAAGTTAGTCGATTTTATGTGCTTCTGAAAGAGCAAAATGTGAAAAATAGCAACATACTTTCTCACTTTACCAATAGCATTAATGTATTTTGAAACTAAAGAAAAGTGGCAACAGTAAACCGGATTATAATAAAACCAAACAATATGTTTCACAGAGAATGATCCCAGAAATGAGCAGGAGCATCGAGACGATGTTAGAGAAATGGAAGGACTATGAAGGCCAAGAAATCGATGTTTACAAAGAATTCGAGCTAGTAACAACTGAGGTAATATCAAGAACGGCTTTTGGTAGTAGTTATGCTGAAGGGAAGCATATATTTGAGATGGCGGCGAAACTAAGAGCAATAACTGTTAGAAACATCTACAAGATAGGCTTTCCAGGCATCAGTTTGATATGGAAGACAAATGATGAAATAGAAGCGGAGAATCTTGAAAAGGCTATAAAGAAGTCGATTCTAGACATTGTGAACAAAAGAATAGTGAATATGGATGAAGGGGTTGATGAGTATGGAAACGATTACCTTGGCCAACTTGTGAAAATCGCTAATGATTCTAATGAAAGCAAGAGGATTACAATGTCACAAATGATCGATGAGCTTAAATCTATATACGGAGCCGGTCATATCACGACCACAAATTTACTTTCGTGGACTGTTTTCCTTCTCGCAATTAATCAAGATTGGCAAGAAAAAGTAAGGGAAGAAGTGCTCGAGTTTTTTGGTCACAAAACCCCGACTTCTGATGGAATTGCAAGGCTTAAAAACGTAAGAAATCTTATGATTTTAATTCTATGTTATCCTTTTTTCTATAAATCTGTTAATTAGTTTCTTGCCCGCAGATGAACATGGTGATTAATGAATCGCTAAGGCTATATCCTCCCGTGCTTACAGTGACTAGAAAAGTAGAAAGGGAAATCAAATTGGGAAACCTCTCACTTCCTACTAAACTGAATATTTTCATTTCGATTCTTGCACTTCATCACAATCCCGGAATTTGGGGCAATGATGTTCACTGTTTCAGACCTGAAAGATTTCTGAACGGGGTCGCTAAAGCTACCAAGAACAATGCAGCAGCGTTTATCCCATTTGGGATGGGACCCCGGACTTGTGTTGGTTTAAACTTCACCACAAATGAAGCGAAGATTGCACTTTCGATGATCTTGCAGCGTTACAGATTCACCCTTTCGAGTAACTATGTTCATTACCCAGCTGACGTATTCATCCTTACCCCAAAAAAGGGTGTTCAAGTTATCCTTCATAAGATCTGAAAAACGACTATATATAATTTTTTCTATTCTCGGTATTTAAATCATTTTGTATGTGACATGTAAGTGTTTATATGTTCAATAATAAAAAATCGTATGAAGGCCAGATAGGGGGAGTTTAATTTTTCATATCTATGGCCAAATAACACCCCGAAACTGGAAAACCAAAACGGGTATCAGCAAGATGAATGGAAAGAAAACCAACAAATCTGACACGTTCAAGAGTTATTAATCTAATACCTTCAAATTTCAATACGCTGAAGATATCGTGAAGAACCCTTCATTCGATTGTTAAATATTAAATTCGTAAGCATATATAGTTGTTGTGCATATGGCTTAAAGTCCAAAACAGCATATTCATAGTCCTAAATCCTCTTAGCTTACCTATAAGCGATGCTTATAATTCATATAAAACTCGTGTGAGACGAGATCTATAATTAATAAAGGATTAGCAAAGAACTTTGTAATTATGTGTTGTACAATAATTCATTATAAGTAACTTATCAAGCATCTTTGGTGAAAAACACATAATTTTTTGGAAGTTATGGTTCTAGTTTTGGCTCTCGTAGTTGTTATATCGAGTTTGTTTCTACTTCGGGCTCTTGTTGCTGTCACCGGTAAAACATGGTGGACACCGATTAGTATACAAACGATGATGAAATCACAAGGAATCAAAGGACTTCTGTATGCATTTCCTCATGGAAACACTACAGTGATCACCGAGATGAGAAACGGATCCATGAGTTACAGTGACAAGAAAAGTCGACAGGGAAACCAAACTAGGGAACCTTATACTTCCGGCTAAAGTGAATATTTACATCTAAATTCTTGCACTTCATCACAATGCAGAAATTTGGGGCAACGATGTACATTGTTTCAAACCTGAAAGATTCGCAAACGGGGTTGCTGGAGCAATGAAGAATAATGCTGCAACATTTTTGCCATTCGGGTTGGGACCACGAACTTGTGTTGGATTAAACTTCACGATGAATGAAGTGTGACAACTCGTCTTTTCGAGTTATTTTTCTTTACCGATATTTATTCTTTTATTCGCAATAATTTGGACCCTTGCATTTCGCTTTATATTTACTCACGTTTATTGCATTTGAGTCGGGTTTATGTGTTTTATTACTTTGTCTCTCGAGACGGAAGCTTTAGAATCACCTAAGTGCCTAATATCTAGTATTCTCACGTTATTAAAGTATTGCGTTTACGCCATAATCGTCGGTTAAGAAAATCATTATTTCGAAATTTCATTACAAAGTTAGTCCTCTAACTAAATCTGTTACAAAGTTAGTCCTTTAACGGAGAACTAACGGAATCTGTTACAAATCTGGTCCTTTAACGAAAAGTTAACGGAAACTGACCAGGAAGTCCCCGGTGCGCAGCACCAGAAGACATGGTGCGCAGCACCATGGCTAATTTCGGCTAAAATCCATTTTTTCGAGTTTTGGTCAATTTCTTGAGATGCTACAACCCCTTTCACGTGATTTCTTCTGCAAATACCTCCATTTGGTTATGCTAGATCCATTTGTGGATCTCTAAGCATGTTTTGACTCTTTCTCTTTCCAAAATTCAAACTCTTACATCAAACACCTACATCACTTTTATCACACATTTCCCTCTCATGCTTGTCACTTGTTCTCTCAATTTTCCAGAGAAAAGAACTCTTATTCACAAGCATTTTGAAAGGGAAATCTAAGCCAAAAAGATTACAACTTCATCTCTCAAGGACCCTTCACAAAGACCATCATTTCGGTAAGTTATCCTTTGAGGTTTCCTTCATTTTTCCTCTCTTTCTTTCATTTAACTTGGAGTTCTAACTCATAAATCTTATTTCCCTTGTCTCTACCAAGTTTTGATTCCAATGACACCCATGAAGATGAAGAGTTCCGGTGATTTTCCTTGAAGAAACTTTGTTTCGGTTTTGGGGTATGTAAACTCTCCGAAAATTCTATATCTTTTTCTTCTTTGGAACCCCTCTAACATCTTTCTATTCATGTGTGAAATGGAAGCTCTCTTACTTTCCCGGAATCCTCCCATCGCCTTGGAGCTTAGTGATTTTCGGTGAAAGTAACACATTGAAACACTTGGTAAGAAAGTTTCCTTCGAAAATTCATTTAAACTTCTTCTTTTAGAGACTTCTTTCTAACGGTGGATTTGTTTGCATTTCGGAGTCTTATACCTCCTCACCACCACCCTTGAAGTCTCCTCCTTACCGAAGTTCTTGCAAGATTTCAACTACGACACGTCTTGCGGGTGAAATCGGTAGAATATTATTAACCTCTTATCTTTTCTTTTCCTTACTTTCAAATTCGGTTTTAAGCCTTGAAAATGGTTAGGTTAACCTATTAGACCAACACCTATCAATCTCAGAAACTTTGGACTTAAAACGAGTAAAATATGTAAAGATACATTTATTACCGAAATTAACATATCTTATGATAAATATATGTAAAACCACACATTTAGACATATATGACACTTGATAAATGTTAAATGGACCTAAACTAACAATTTATCAGTTTACACTTTCGCCTAAAAACGTCAAACGAAACAGTTAGCAACAAAAACGTAAATTTCGTAAAGTTGGAAAATGGCTCGGTGCTAAGCACCACCCCCTTGGTGGGTCTGATCTCCAAAATCTTGTTTTCTTGTTACTTTTCGACTTAGACTCGTAACGTGTTTTGACCTTAAACTTATATCAGTAACTTATCATGTATAAAAGTATCATATAAGCCAAACTAACGTCTTTGGACTCAAAGACATATCGCAATCTTAAACATTAATCGAGAATATGTAATCAAACGTTTACTTACTTTTACGGAAAATTGTTAAAACCGTCATAAATCATTTTTACTCCATTATTCTGAAAATAAAAGTATTTTTACTCTTAAAGTGTCAAGTTAACTTCCATTCTATAAATCGTTGACTTTGACTTTTATTCAAAAATCGTTGACTTTGACTTTTATTCAAAATTGTTGACTTTTGACTAATCTAAATCAATATCTTTAATTTTGACTTTCCTTTCAAATGGTTGACTTTGACTTTGACCAAGTCAACATCTTTGACTTTGACCAAGTCAACATCTTCGACGTTGACTTTGGTTGACTTCAATAAACTTTGGTAACGGTATTCCTTTCAATAGACGTTCCTGTTAGTCAAGTTCGGCTCGGAATGTTATTCCTTTCCTAAAAGTCATTATGACGTGAAACTTATCGATATTTTCCTATCGTCTCTATCGGCGCGGAACATCGTCACCTTGAAACGTCATCACGACTCGACTTGGAAATCGTTGGAATATCTTATTAAATCTTAAACTCTAAACTTAACCGACAAGGCTAAACCGAACTATGTTATTGAGATACTTAGACTTTGTTATATTGATTTAGGGCACTTAGGCGGCGGATTATTAGCTTCTTATTGATTATTACCCGATCTCTTGCCGAGCTTATTTTGTGAGTTATTCGAAGCCCTTTTCTCTTATTATTTTGGGCTGGAAAGCGTTTATGAAATTTTATATGATACATATCTTGTATGCCTAGTGTATTAGTATCACCTTAGATTAGGATGCTTTTAGGCTCTTGGTGAGCCCCCCTTTCACACTTGTTTGCTATATGCCCACGGTTCATATATATAGATCTATATGGGTTTGACCAACCCTCATTACTCGAGAGGATAGCCCTACGAGTGAATGTTATGGCCGTATGATAAATTTTATGCCTCTGGTATGCATCGCCTTAGGTTAGGGGATCGGTGGTCATGATAGTGTATGAAATCTTTGGTATCTATACTCACACTAGGGTTGTACATCAAGATATGCTTTTAAAACTTATATGTTTACTAAATCTTTTATTGGGGTCAAATCTTATTTACTTATTGCGAATAATTCACCAACATTGTGTTGATGTCGTTTTTAACGCTTTTTCAGGAGTTTGAGGATTTTAGTTGATCATGCCTTGCATCTTTTGGGATCATATATTACTTGTATTTGGGATTCGTTTTGTTTGATGTAATTCCTTTATGATCCGAGTATTTGACATTGTATTGTATTAGTACTTGACTTTGATTTCACATTCGATTATGTATTGTATTTTAAAACCTTGAGGCATGATTAATACATTATGATGTTTTGTTTACGGTTGTATGTTGTAATCCTTGACTCTTGATATCTTTAACTGGAACACTCTGCGTTCCGCTTTTAGCGGGGTGTTACATGAAGCAAAAATTACACTTTCTATGATCTTGCAGCGTTACAGGTTCACCCTTTCGAATAATTACATCCATTACCCTGTTGATGAGTTCCTCCTCAAACCGAAGAAAGGTGTCCAAGTTATAATTACTAATAGAGTAAATTACATAGATCGTCCCTAAGGTTTATATGCAATTACGGATATCGTTCCTAACTTTGAAAAGTTGCAAGGATCGTCCCATTGTTTAGACTAATTACGCATTTCGTCCCTATTTTGGATGTCCGTCTAATTCCACCGTTAGCCTTCCCTCACGTGTTAAACACGTGAGGGTATTTTAGTCATTTTGCACTATTCTCCCCCAAAATCAAATAAACCCTAATGTCAATACAACCTCACACTTCTCACTCACTCTCACTCTTCCACCGGTAGACACTCCGACCAACGGCGGTGTAGCTCCGGCCACCACCCCACCAAACCCACTCCCCAACCCACCCAAACGCCACCGCCGTCCCGGCGTCCGACTAGGCGAAATCGGCGAGACACAGGCTGCTTCGTGAGCCCGGCCAAAATGACGAGTGACATGGGACCTCCGCCGCCCCGTAACCCAGCGAGTACCACCGATCAATCTCCATCACCACCAACAGAAACCCTAGACGCCCCGTTAATTTGAATCAGATTTTGATTATGAATCTGATTTTGATTATGAATCTGATTTGAATCTGATTAGGGTTTATTTGATTTTGGGGGAGAAGAGTGAAAAATGACTAAAATACCCTCACATGTTTAACACGTGAGGGAAGGCTAACGGTGGAAATTAACGGACGTCCAAATTAGGGACGAAATGAGTAATTAGTTAAAACAATGGGACATTCCATGCAACTTTTCAAAGTTAGGGAGGAAATCCGTAATTGCATATAAACCTTAGGGACGATCTATGTAATTTACTCTTATTAATATTTGAAAGACAATTATGTTTATTTTACTTCTCATTTGTTCGATCTGTTATCTTACAAGATGTAATCGTGTTTATGTTTAATAACAAGGACTAATGACGGGGACTTTATTTATGACTTGCGCTGACCCAGTTGTCACAACTATTTAGAGACGATTATGTTTATTTCCTGCACAATCATCCTAAATTTTTACCAAGACTCGAGAAACTATACCCAAATACACGAAGTCTTTGTTGGCTGTTAGTTGCCCAATGGATCATTTGGTAGAATGATTCAATCTGATACATTATTAAAAATCAACATTTTGTCGTCTGTTTATGATTACTTAATCATTAAGTTAATGATTGGTTCCAAATAACTAAAATATAGTCCCTAGGTGAAATATCACTATCACATTGATGTCGAAAAAAGAAGCATATGTTTGTCTCAATAAGTAAGCTTTAATCAAGTCAACAATGGCGTGTAATAGGGAAACAACGATTTAAAGAGAAGGGTAGATCTGTAAATATATAATGACACAATATCATACTTAACCAGATAGCCTGCATAATAAGAGATTATAAGATCGAAAAACCTTTAAAACAATTCCATAATAACACATAGAGAACACTTCTTACAGAAATTTTATTGTTTTCGCTTCACAATGTTGAGAGGAAGGTAATCGCATTAGAAAATAGGTATCTGTATCTGCAACCTTTTAACCTCCACAGCACGATCCACATGCGGGAAGAGAATCTGCAGAGCGAAAGAGAGCCATCAATATTGTTGGATATTATAAGTTAGACACGGATAAATGGGCGGGTCCAGTAATGGGTCAAAACGGGTAATTTTTGGTATGTGTTGAAAACAGGTTGCATGGACCCAAAAGACTTTTGTCAAAATTCTAAATATTAAAAAGAGTTAATTACAAAAATCATCCCTAAGGTTTATCTCAAATTACATATTTTGTCCCTAAGTTTAAAAAGTTGCATAAATCATCCACTTTTAGAAACTAATTACCTTTTTTGTCCCTAAGATTTGCTCCAATTACGGATTTCGTCCCTAAAGTTTGTCCTCAATTACGGATTTGGTCCCTAAGGTTTGCCTCAATTACGGGTGCAAATTAGAAATTAGGGACGAAAAGCGTAATTAATATTTAAACTTGGACGATTTATGCAACTTTTTAAACTTAAGGACGAAATCCATAATTTTGGGTAAACCATAGGGACGATTTATGAAATTAACTCTATTAAAAATAATCAATTCAACAACAATCTAAAATTATGGATTTAATTATTTAGGATGTTTTGTGAATTAAAATTACACTTTGGCCGACTTTTAACTCATTTCCTTTCAAGTATATTTCTTTTATACACAACTCAAATTGACCCGTTAATAAGTAAACCTGCTAAATTTGCCACGTCTATAATAAGTAATTCAAAGTCATTAGAAAATGAAGAAAGTAATAACGTACGGTGGTCTATGCCTCTAACCTTGTCTAGTCCACGTGGAGGCCCGCGAGGGCCGCCACCATATGGACCACCGCCATAGCCACCGCCACCGCCACCGCCACCAGGGCCTCGCCCATCCGATTTTTTGTTTCCTGTAACGATCAGATTTTTCCATCTACATTGAAAACATAGGGTGAGCTTTAATGAGCATTTTATAGATAGTGGTTTGTTTGAAGAAAACAATCTTTAGTATTACTATTACCGTAAACATAGTGGCAAAGAACACGGAAATGAAATTGATGATAGCCCAAAAGAAATCAATGATTGTTCTGAGACGCCAAATGGATCTATTGGATTTCACAACGCCTAGGGAATCAACACAAAGTAAATTTAACTTCAACACAAACAACAACCAAAAAACGCCATAAACAAAAGCGTGAGTGCATTTGGAGAAGAACGAAGTTGGACGAGCAATACAGAGTTTTACAGATACACACATAAATATAGATAGAAGGAATATATCCAGAAGACTCGATGTTTCAGAAATAAACTTTACTAAATAGTAAAGATCAAGAAATGCTACATTTATCTACGAACATTTTTGTACCAACTAAACCTCAAGATCAGTTCTAAACGAAGGACATAAAGAACGTTCATTCTTTATAACTCTCAACCAATCTCTCTTTGCCAAAGAAAAATCTAACAAATTTTTGATAAGAGCATTTCCAATCATCAAACCGTAAAACACCCGTCACACCCAAAAAGGTCGTTAGATCAACATATATATAACAATGAAGAACACTCTCAACCATCACATTAAAATTCGACGTAAAGGCTTCAACGACGCCATTCCCAAACCATTGAGAGTGTTATAAGGGCTTAAAGTCAACTAATTAACATTAGATCTTAGTCAAAAGACTCGCCCTCCTCTCGAATAACCTGAACACGAAAAACCTTTTCCGTTTACCCGATCAAACATTAAAAAGGATCTAAACCCTAGTTTATCAATTAATGAAATCAAATGGTTCCCTAATTCAATCCTCATAAAAATAAGTTATAATTATCCACAATTTAATAGACAATAATTAAATAAAAATTGAAATTATTATTATGCAAATTAAGGGTTACACACCTCTTTCTACATAGGCCATTAAAAGAATATTTTTTACTTTTTTTTGTTCTTCTTGTTCTCACACACAAAGAAAAGGTAATTGGGAATTAAGAGGAAATCGAATTAAAATTAAAAGGAAAGGATTTAATTATAATTTTTTCAATCAAAACCTTTTAATTCGTTGATATTTATTGATATTTTTCTTCAACTTCTTTTCTTTGTATCTTTGGTCTAACTTATTATTTTGTTACTTTTTGTTGTTCTAATGCTAATTGAACTAATTAAAATGACAAAATATAAACTTTTTTTATATGAATATTTTTAACAAGTAGCATTTTCTTGACCTATCAGGCTTTTGGTGATTTCAGTTGTTTGTATGGTGTTCATTTAACGGTTAAAACTAATTGTAAACTGATATACGAACAAAAAAAATTGAAAAATAACAAGTTAAGAACAAAAGTTTATGGAGGTTAGTATAGGAAGCAGGTTATAAATTGTAATTTACTCAGTTAAAAATTTGATGTGACAAATGGTTGATTATTACAAATACGGGTTTTAAGTAGGTTATAAGTAAATACGTTGTGCTAAGACTTTATGCTCTTGACCTATCAGGCTTACGAGGTGAAGACCTAGATAACCTTACTCCTCTATTCCTATAATGTGTTCATGAATACACATTCCTTATGATACATCTTCTCTAATCTCTTCTTTTTGTGAAAGACTTCGATAAAATTAACTATCTGGTTTGATTATTGAAATACCATTGCAAATGACCATCCCGAAGATGCACAAGAAGCTACAATCAAGTGAGTGTTATTCCATTACATCTTCCGGTTTCAACAAACGATTGTTGCTAATTTATTTCACAATCTTATACAATTGTTGTTACTTCCTAGTTTAATAAATAGAGTAAATTACACCGTTGGTCCCTATGTTTGTACCATAATCACTAGTTTGAGGCTTTTTTTAAAATAATTACACCACACGTCCCCATTGTTGTAATTCTGTTACGTCGGTGGTCCATTTTTGACAATTTCCAACTGAAAAGACTGAAATACCATTTTCTAAAAATTTTAATCTATTTTTTAATTTCTTTTAATACTTAATATAATAAAAAAAAACTAAATAACTAATTTCTTTATCCTCTCATCTCTTTTCCTCCTCTCTCTCTCTTAAACACATCTACCACCATTATCATCTCTTAATCTATTTTTTCTTTGGTGAAACCATGAAACCATTTGGTGACTATCATCGATTCTCAACAGCTCCCCCTGCTTCAGTTCACCATTCCGAAGCCATACTTGTTAAAACTCTTGTATATCTCTTTTCTTTACTTTAAGCTTCTCATTTACTTAACTGTAATAATAAATTATCAAGGATCTGTGACTTTTGTTCAATTAATTACAAGAATAATACTAGCCCTCTAGGAAAAGATAATCAACAAGGCAGGACTTGGCTTAATGTTGTAAAATTGGGTATACATATACACACGCTCTTTATTCCTCGTTACTTTTTCGGTTTTAATTTTCTCTACTTTTGCGTGTTCATCGATCGCAGCCGTTGACCTTTTGTTCATCTCCATCGATGTTATAGATCTCGGTATAACATGTCTAAAGAAACCATCATCTAAACCATGTCTAAAGAAACCTTTATCTAAAACAGATTGATTCAGAAATCTTCAATTCATCACATGGTTTCATTTTAAATTGTAAATAGATAAACGATTTATGTTGTAAAGAAAAAAAAGATCAAGAGATGATGATGGTGGTAGATGTGTTTAAGAGAGAGGGGAAGAGAGATGAGAGGAGAGAGAAATTTGTTATTTAGTTTTTTTTTATTATATTAAATGTTAAGAAATTAAAAAATAGATTAAAATTTTTAGAAAAGGGTATTTCAGTCTTTTCAGTTGGAAATTGTCAAAAATGGACCACCGACGTAACAGAATTACAACAATGGGGACGTGTGGTGTAATTATTTAAAAAAAAGCCTCAAACTAGTGATTTTGGTACAAACATAGGGACCAACGGTGTAATTTACTCTAATAAATACAATATTTTCTCTTCGCCTAGAGAAATGTCCATACTACCTCCAGAAAGCAAGCTTGTTGTATCAAACTTATAGGTCCGTTCATATACAATGTTTGTTGGACGACATACATCTTGGTTGGTCCCACCACCACTGGGTTGTGATAGATGAAATAGACAATGCTCCAATATGGTACATCACCAGTGAATGATGTGTTGTGTTGCTGGGAAAGGCACCTCCCAGGCCTTAGTCTATATGGTATGTTTTAACTGTTTGCATTCATTGTGACATTCGCGAATTTCTAGGTATATTTCTATCGTTCCGTATTCGTTTTATTTATTTATGTTTATGTTTTGACCCTATTGCATTTCCTTTTATGTTTTATCGTATTCGTATTTTATGAGTATTGTATTCGTATTTCTCGTATTTTATGAGTATCGTATTTGTATGTTATGTGATTCGAATCTTTATGTCGGGAACGTATAGTCTTAAGTGCCTTTAGTATAAGTCTAGTATGCTCTTATGATAAGTTTAGGGGAATTATGCCTTAATTATACGATTAAGATTAACGTTTAAAAAGTATTTCATTTTTAGTCTTTTCGGAAATTTTATTACAAAACTAGTCCTATGGGAGAAATTCTATTACAATTTTAGTCCTTTTCAGATTTTTATTACAAAAATCGTCCTCCACCTAATTTTGTCTTATCTATACCAACTTTTTTGTCTTTATTCATCATCACCTACACACTCTCTCTCTCTCTCTCTCTAGAATTCACCTACAAACCTCCTCCTTCTCTCTACTTTTTCCGGCGATCCAACCGTTGAATTCCAAATCCGAGACCGGATTATTGCTCACCATCATCATCTTCATCTATCCTCTAAGTTTCACCACGATCGGGTAAGTTTTCTACCAATTTTGTTTTAAACTTTATTATTTTGATTCAAACCCGAAACTACCATTTTGCACCGTCAAAACCGAGATTTTATTTAAGATTATTGTTCCTAATCGTATTCTGGACATAGGGTTCCAATATGGGATCAATTAGATGCCTAAAACACTCAGAAATCGAATCCCGAATGTTATTTTTCGTGAAAACCCAGTTACGGCACGTAACTGTGATTACGTGCACGTAACTGATCTATTTCGCACGTAACACACCTTCTAGACCACGTAATTCATGTGTCACGTAATTCATAGGTCACGTAACACCTTGTTACGCACGTAAGTAACACTTACGTGACTTGTAAGTCACGTAACAAGCTTCATGATCACGTAAGTCTTGCTATGACCCGTAACTTCGATTTCTTGGTCCGTAACTTGCTTATTACGCACGTAACAAACACCCTTTATCACGTAATTGACAATTACGTGACTTATAAGTCACGTAATAAGCATCTTGTTCACGTAATTCACTTGTGTCGCACGTAATACTTGTTTGATCCCGTAATTGTCTTGTTTCTCACGTAAGTATCAATTACGTGACTCACAAGTCACGTAATACTCCATCATCACGTAATTGGTTGCCCCGTAACTCCTTATGCACGTAAGTAGCCTTGCTGATCACGTAATTGCTTGTTAAACACGTAATTCTTGTCCCGTAACTCATGTATATCACGTAACTTGATACTTACGTGACTTGTAGTGCACGTAAGTATGAGGATCACGTATCTAGTCTGTTGACTTTCCGAAATACTTGTAATTCCGTTATATCGATATTCCTTATGGACATTTTAAACCCGTATAAAACGTTAATCGTTAAGGCATACCCTACTAGACTTAGAGATACTTAGACATGTTTATTTACGTGATGTTTAGGGCACTTAGACGTGGAAGCTTGACTGTATTGATTATTTCCCCGACATATCGAGATTTGGATTGCTTTGCTATACAGTGAGTTATTCGTTGCCCTTTTTACCTTTTTATACTTTTTGGGCATGATTAGCGTTATAAATAAATGTATTTTTATGGTATAGTATGTATTATGAGTATGTATTATGGTATGTATTGTGGATATGATGCTTTAGATGGTCTTACCCAAACTTGTTCCGCCTTTGTGGTAGAACAAGGCCCCGTATACACACCTGTTAGCTTTTAGCCGCCGGTTCGTATATATAGCGCTATATGGGTCTAACAAACCCTCATTTCTAACACGATGGATGATGGATGCGCCCTGTCCGTGTTAGTAATGTTATGACCGATATTTTTCGAGGACAACCTAGCTTAAGACACTAGGTGGGGTTAGTTGCCAGTATTGTTAAGGTTCAGGTGTATCGTATGTTCCTAAAGCTGTTATCTATCCAGTATGTATTATATGATATGATTATGGTATTTTTGTATTATATGTATGAGTATTTTATCAAAAGATTTGGTATACTTCACGTATATTTTGAAACCTCATTTTCAAATGATTTATCTTCAAAACAAAACACTTTTGGGTCAAAACATATTAAAACTTTTATACTATTATGTTTTTATTAACTATTGCGAATAATTCACCAACTTTATGTTGACGTCGTATTTTAACGCTTTTCAGGGATTTGAGGTTACTTTATGATGATATGCTTTGACTGGCTACGTGGATCTTTTGCATGGAGTTTATTTTGCTTTATTGAATTCCTTAGTATCCCAAACTCTGTAGCCATATTTTGATATTATTCGGATGATTGTAATAACGTATTTTACTTCAACTCTTTTATCTATGTTGATTATGTATGGATTACTTATGTTTGATGTAACCTTTGATTTACTCTATGTGCGCATTTCCTTTCTTTTGTGGGCCTGTATGTGGTTTGTATGCTATATGTGCTTTTGTTTTGCTTTTTATGTTTCGAGGCCTGCTCGTTTTAGTCGCACATACGGTTATCGTTCTGATTTATTCTGTTTGACATTCGTAGAAGATGCCGCCTAAGAGAGTTTCTACTAGGTCTACTCCTGCCGTCACTGCTACGAGAAGGTCGGCAAGGCGAGGTCGCGCCAGTACGAGAGCGGGTGCTACGCCTCAGAATACCACTGCTGTCCCCAATGCTACTTCCACCGCTCCGGACATCAGTCAGTTGTTTGCGGAGCAGATTGCAGCAGCGATACCGGTGATTGTGGCACAACTTAAGGAGACACCGGTGCAGAATGCCGACGTAGGGTTGGAAGAACCTGAGATGCCCGGTATTGGATCAGAGGGTATGGCGTCTGGGCGCGATGGTTCCGATGTGGGAAGAGCAGTGCACGTGGGAGTCGGTGGACCGGAGATTGTTATTGAAGATCCACCCCGAGGCTGTTCGTATAAGACCTTTCTGGACTGCAAACCTACTGAGTTCAAGGGTACTGAAGATGCGGTTGCTACCCTGCAATGGTTTGAGAAGATAGAGTCTGTGTTTGATGTCTCGGGATGTGCTGAGGAAAGCAGAGTGAAGTATGCTACATTTCTGTTCCAGGGTAAAGCCCTCACTTGGTGGAACTCAGTGAAACGAGTTCAGGGCCGGGCTGCTGTTACCTTGATGACTTGGGAGAATTTGAAGGTTATGATGAAGAAAGAGTATGTGCCGTCATCTGAGACGCAGAGGTTGGAGAACGAGTTGTGGAACTTAACTATGCGAGGTGCTGATTTTCGTGGGTATGTGAACAGATTCTATGATTTGTGCTTTTTGGCTCCTCGGCTGGTTAGCACGGAGAATGAGAGAATTGAACGCTTCACTCAAGGGTTGCCCCAGACTATGCGAGATCACATTATTTCTCACCTTCCGGGTACTCTTCAGAGTGCGGTCGATATTGCTGGTCGGCTGACCGCAAGTGCGATCCGTGGTGGTACTCTACAGCCTGTTGTGAGCCGCAGAGATTCTGGTAGATCTGATAGAAGGGATGGGGGTAATTCGAGGAAGAGAAGCCGTAGCCATGATCAGAGACCTCAACTTCCTCAAGTCTATGCGTTGACTGGTGCTGGAGCTGGTTATCAGGGCGTGCGCCCTAAGTGTGGCACTTGTGGCAGTGCTCATGCGGCGAATGTAGCGTGTTGGGTTTGTAAGCGCTGCAAGAAGTTAGGCCACAAAGAGCAGTATTGTGGAAGGTCTACTGGAGCATGTTTTGAGTGCGGAGAAGTGGGTCATCGCCGTCATCAGTGTCCCAAGCTTGTATCATCTACTCCTCTTCCTACTGCTGGTACTAGTGCAAGAGGAAATCCTGCTAAGAGCCGAGCTTTCGCTATGGAATCTTCCGAAGCTCACCAGGATCCTACCGTAGTCACTGGTACATTTCTTGTTGACGATTATCCTACTTTTATATTGTTTGATTCGGGTGCCGATAGAAGCTTTATTTCTAGTGATTTCCGCCCCTTAGTAAACCGTGCTTCTAGTCCTTTAGAGCCTGCTTATGAGGTAGAAATAGCTGATGGTAGATGTGCCTGTGTTAGAGAAGTTATTCGTGATATTCCCCTCGTATTAGCCGATATTCCTTTTTCCATCGACCTTATTCCTATGAAACTCGGTAGTTTCGATGTCGTAGTCGGCATGGATTGGTTAGCGAAGCATAAGGGAGAAATAGTCTGTTATGAGAAGCTGATTCGTATTCAGAAGCCGGATGGAGATCAGATGATTGTACACGGAGACAAGGCTGGGAAACGCCTTAAAGTCATTTCAAGTTTGAAAGTTCGCGAGTATGTCCGTCAAGGTTGTTCCTTATATCTCGCTCATTTGGTGAAGAAAGATTCTGCGATAAAGATTGATGGTGTACCGGTTGTTCGCGAGTATTCTGACGTTTTTCCCGAAGACTTACCTGGAGTCCCTCCCCAGAGACAAACCGATTTTCGTATTGATCTTGTTCCTGGAGCAGCACCTGTTGCTAAGGCTCCGTATCGTTTGGCTCCTTCCGAGATGCTCGAGTTGTCGAAACAAATTCAGGAACTGGTCGATAAGGGTTTTATCCGTCCTAGTTTCTCCCCGTGGGGTGCTCCTGTTCTCTTTGTTAAGAAGAAGGATGGCTCCATGCGTTTATGTATTGATTATCGGGAGTTAAACAAGCTGACTGTGAAGAACCGTTATCCCCTTCCTCGTATTGACGACTTATTCGATCAACTTCAGGGTTCTTGCTATTTCTCTAAGATCGATCTTCGCTCGGGTTATCATCAGTTGAGAGTTCAGGAAGATGATATACCTAAGACCGCTTTTCGTACTCGGTATGGTCATTATGAGTTCATGGTGATGTCGTTTGGTCTGACAAACGCCCCTGCAGCATTCATGGAACTAATGAACCGTATTTGTCGTCCGTATCTTGACAAATTCGTTATCGTATTCATCGACGACATTCTTATCTATTCCCGAAGTCGCAAGGAACATGAAGAGCATTTGCGCCTTGTTCTAGAAGTGCTTCGAAAGGAGAAGTTGTATGCGAAATTTTCTAAGTGTGAGTTCTGGTTATCCGAAGTTCAATTTCTTGGCCACGTAGTTAGCGCGAAGGGTATTCATGTTGATCCTGCTAAGATTGAAGCTGTTAAAAGTTGGGTTGCACCAAAGTCACCGACCGAAATCCGTTCGTTTTTGGGTCTTGCTGGGTATTATCGCCGATTCATCGAGAACTTCTCCAAAATCGCTTCACCTATGACAAAGTTGACACAGAAGAGTGAACCATTCGTTTGGGGTTCCGATCAGGAGAGAGCCTTTCAGGTATTGAAGCAGCGGTTGTGTGACGCTCCTATTCTTAGTCTGCCAGTTGGTTCCGAGAATTTTGTTGTTTATTGCGACGCTTCGCACAAGGGTCTGGGTTGTGTGCTTATGCAGAATGGTAAAGTTATAGCTTACGCTTCGCGTCAGTTGAAAGTCCATGAGCAGAATTACACGACACACGATCTAGAATTGGGAGCCGTCGTATTCGCATTAAAGATTTGGAGACATTATCTGTATGGGACCAAGTGTACTGTATTTACCGACCACAAGAGTCTACAGCACATATTCGATCAGAAGATGCTGAACATGAGGCAACGACGCTGGGTTGAGTTATTGAACGACTATGATTGCGACATTCGCTACCACCCTGGTAAGGCGAACGTTGTTGCTGATGCATTAAGTCGTAAAGAAACAGTCAAACCAGTCCGTATTCGTTCTATGGTGATATCTATTCAGACGAGCTTGAAGGCTCGGATTATTCAAGCACAGGAAGGTATTATGACTGAGGATCGTGTTAAAGAGGAAAAGTTGTATAAGTTGGCGTTGGAATTAGAACCAAAGGAGGATGGAGTTCTGTATTTCCTCGAGCGTATTTGGGTTCCGGTTAGTATCCGTCAGTTGATTCTGGACGAAGCCCATAAGTCGAACTATTCCATTCATCCGGGTTCCGACAAGATGTATCACGACTTGAAAGATTTCTATTGGTGGCCGGGTATGAAACGTGAGATCGCCGAGTATGTTAGTCGATGTTTGACCTGTTCCAAGGTGAAGATTGAGTATCAGAAACCGTCTGGGCTACTCCAACAACCGAAGATTCCCGAGTGGAAATGGGAGCGTATTACTATGGATTTTGTTACGAAGCTTCCGAGATCTTCGAGTGGTTATGACAGTATCTGGGTTATTGTTGATCGATTGACGAAGTCTGCTCATTTCCTACCGATTCGTGAGAATTATCCGATGGAGAGATTCGTACGTTTGTATATTTCCGAGATTGTATCGAAACACGGAGTTCCTGTATCGATTATTTCCGATCGTGATGCTCGTTTCACCTCACGATTTTGGAAGTCATTCCAGACTGCTATGGGTACAAGATTAGATATGAGTACCGCCTATCATCCTCAGACCGATGGTCAAAGCGAGAGAACTATTCAGACCTTAGAAGATATGCTACGAGCTTGCGCAATTGATTTTGGTGGTAGTTGGGATGTTCATTTGCCGTTGATTGAGTTCTCGTACAACAACAGCTATCACACGAGTATCAAGTGTGCACCTTTTGAAGCTTTATATGGCCGCAAGTGTCGATCGCCTCTATGTTGGGCAGAAATTGGAGATAGTCAGATTTCTGGTCCGGAGATTATACAAGAGACCACTGACAAGATCTTCAAGATCAAGGAGCGATTGATTACTGCAAGAGATCGACAGAAAAAGTATGCTGATAAGCGCAGGAAGCCTCTTGAGTTCAGTGTTGGAGATATGGTATTATTGAAGGTATCTCCATGGAAAGGGGTTGTCCGATTCGTGAAGCGCAGCAAGCTGAGTCCGAGATACACGGGTCCGTTCAAGATCTTAGCCCGCGTCGGCCCAGCTGCGTATCGACTAGATTTGCCGGCAGAACTAAGCAGCGTACACAATGTATTTCATGTATCTCAGTTGAAGAAATGTCTGGCTGACGAGACGTTATTAGTTCCGCTTGAGAAACTCCAGATTGACGATAAGCTTCATTTCGTTGAGGAACCGATCGAGATCGTTGCTAGTGATGTTAAGCGTCTGCGACGAAGTAAGATTCCGATTGTCAAGGTTCGTTGGAATTCCCGTTTTGGAGCTGAGTTCACGTGGGAACGCGAAGATGAAATTCTGCGGAAGTATCCTCACCTTTCTCCCGGAAGTAGTACCAAGTGATAATTTCGAGGACGAAATTCTTTTTACTTGGGGAGACTGTGACATTCGCGAATTTCTAGGTATATTTCTATCGTTCCGTATTCGTTTTATTTATTTATGTTTATGTTTTGACCCTATTGCATTTCCTTTTATGTTTTATCGTATTCGTATTTTATGAGTATTGTATTCGTATTTCTCGTATTTTATGAGTATCGTATTTGTATGTTATGTGATTCGAATCTTTATGTCGGGAACGTATAGTCTTAAGTGCCTTTAGTATAAGTCTAGTATGCTCTTATGATAAGTTTAGGGGAATTATGCCTTAATTATACGATTAAGATTAACGTTTAAAAAGTATTTCATTTTTAGTCTTTTCGGAAATTTTATTACAAAACTAGTCCTATGGGAGAAATTCTATTACAATTTTAGTCCTTTTCAGATTTTTATTACAAAAATCGTCCTCCACCTAATTTTGTCTTATCTATACCAACTTTTTTGTCTTTATTCATCATCACCTACACACTCTCTCTCTCTCTCTCTAGAATTCACCTACAAACCTCCTCCTTCTCTCTACTTTTTCCGGCGATCCAACCGTTGAATTCCAAATCCGAGACCGGATTATTGCTCACCATCATCATCTTCATCTATCCTCTAAGTTTCACCACGATCGGGTAAGTTTTCTACCAATTTTGTTTTAAACTTTATTATTTTGATTCAAACCCGAAACTACCATTTTGCACCGTCAAAACCGAGATTTTATTTAAGATTATTGTTCCTAATCGTATTCTGGACATAGGGTTCCAATATGGGATCAATTAGATGCCTAAAACACTCAGAAATCGAATCCCGAATGTTATTTTTCGTGAAAACCCAGTTACGGCACGTAACTGTGATTACGTGCACGTAACTGATCTATTTCGCACGTAACACACCTTCTAGACCACGTAATTCATGTGTCACGTAATTCATAGGTCACGTAACACCTTGTTACGCACGTAAGTAACACTTACGTGACTTGTAAGTCACGTAACAAGCTTCATGATCACGTAAGTCTTGCTATGACCCGTAACTTCGATTTCTTGGTCCGTAACTTGCTTATTACGCACGTAACAAACACCCTTTATCACGTAATTGACAATTACGTGACTTATAAGTCACGTAATAAGCATCTTGTTCACGTAATTCACTTGTGTCGCACGTAATACTTGTTTGATCCCGTAATTGTCTTGTTTCTCACGTAAGTATCAATTACGTGACTCACAAGTCACGTAATACTCCATCATCACGTAATTGGTTGCCCCGTAACTCCTTATGCACGTAAGTAGCCTTGCTGATCACGTAATTGCTTGTTAAACACGTAATTCTTGTCCCGTAACTCATGTATATCACGTAACTTGATACTTACGTGACTTGTAGTGCACGTAAGTATGAGGATCACGTATCTAGTCTGTTGACTTTCCGAAATACTTGTAATTCCGTTATATCGATATTCCTTATGGACATTTTAAACCCGTATAAAACGTTAATCGTTAAGGCATACCCTACTAGACTTAGAGATACTTAGACATGTTTATTTACGTGATGTTTAGGGCACTTAGACGTGGAAGCTTGACTGTATTGATTATTTCCCCGACATATCGAGATTTGGATTGCTTTGCTATACAGTGAGTTATTCGTTGCCCTTTTTACCTTTTTATACTTTTTGGGCATGATTAGCGTTATAAATAAATGTATTTTTATGGTATAGTATGTATTATGAGTATGTATTATGGTATGTATTGTGGATATGATGCTTTAGATGGTCTTACCCAAACTTGTTCCGCCTTTGTGGTAGAACAAGGCCCCGTATACACACCTGTTAGCTTTTAGCCGCCGGTTCGTATATATAGCGCTATATGGGTCTAACAAACCCTCATTTCTAACACGATGGATGATGGATGCGCCCTGTCCGTGTTAGTAATGTTATGACCGATATTTTTCGAGGACAACCTAGCTTAAGACACTAGGTGGGGTTAGTTGCCAGTATTGTTAAGGTTCAGGTGTATCGTATGTTCCTAAAGCTGTTATCTATCCAGTATGTATTATATGATATGATTATGGTATTTTTGTATTATATGTATGAGTATTTTATCAAAAGATTTGGTATACTTCACGTATATTTTGAAACCTCATTTTCAAATGATTTATCTTCAAAACAAAACACTTTTGGGTCAAAACATATTAAAACTTTTATACTATTATGTTTTTATTAACTATTGCGAATAATTCACCAACTTTATGTTGACGTCGTATTTTAACGCTTTTCAGGGATTTGAGGTTACTTTATGATGATATGCTTTGACTGGCTACGTGGATCTTTTGCATGGAGTTTATTTTGCTTTATTGAATTCCTTAGTATCCCAAACTCTGTAGCCATATTTTGATATTATTCGGATGATTGTAATAACGTATTTTACTTCAACTCTTTTATCTATGTTGATTATGTATGGATTACTTATGTTTGATGTAACCTTTGAATCTCTGATACCGTATACACTGTACACCTCGGTTCCGCCATTTTTGCGGGGTGTGACATTCATGATATGTCGACCCTATTGTTTTCAAAGTTCTGCCATATTTATTCGTGTGGTTATATCTTGAAAAACATGCGAACTTGTGAATTTTCATTTTTCCAAGTATATTGAGTTGTATTCAAGTTATTGCTAAATTTGCAATGGGAGGCTAGTCTTCAACACATTATGGTCGACTTCCTACCCATTTAGGCTCTATTAATGTAACGAGACCTATAATGTTTTTTTTCCTTCTTTTCTATCTGTTTAGTTGGTTCAAGAATGAAATAATTTTGTGATATTGTTATTATGGAAATGATAAAGAAAATTACATCTTGTTTATATTCTATATGATTTTTTACTGTTTTATATTATGTGATCTTTTATTATATTAAAAAAAAGCTAAAATGGAAAAATATGTATAAGACTTTTACTAACTGATAGTTTAGTCAGTAAAGCCTTTTCTAAAGCTAATGTGAACGCCCTTTTATGACTGAAGCCATTTAGTAATGAGATGTTTTGAGCTTTTTTTGACTGTATTTTCAGTCATAATAGGCTTTTAGTGATGGTGGCGGTAGTAACTGTTTTTTGTTTAAAATGATCAGTAGACCAAAAGGTCTTTAGTGACTGTTTTTCAGACATTTAGTGTGTGACAACCGCGAATTTCAAGGTATTATTCCGTCTTTTTCTGTTTATCGTTTTATTTACCGATGTTTCGTTATGACCCTATTATTCTTAATTTGATCATTTTGCGTTTATCGCGTATTTCGTATTATTTGGGTGCGTTATGCATACATATGTTTTACGTTTTGTCGGGTATTATATTATTTGGTTTCCGCGTCGGAAACATATTAGAACCTAAGCGCCTGGTAGACGTAAGTATGCTCGTAAGTAAGTTAGGGTAATTTATGCCTTCGTTTATACGATTAAAAAAACGTTAAAATATATTTTTCGAAGTTAGTCCTCTAACAACAAACTTATTACAAAGTTGGTCCTTTAACGGAACTTAACGGCAAAAGCATTATAAAATCAGTCCTTTTAACAAAAGTTAACAATTTAGGAAACTGAAGGATTGCGCCGCAGTCCCTTACGACTGCGACGCAGTCATCCGTCAGGTAGGTGTGTCCAAAACATCATTTTCGCCAAATCTTGAACCACACCCCTCACCATCCGGAGCCTCCCTGCCATTTTGGCCTTTTGCCCCCAAATGTGGATCTTGACTATGTCTCTTTCACCACCTTTCATTCTCATCTCAAACTTTCATTTCACACAAACTCTCTCTCTCTCTCTCTCTCTCTCTCTCTCTCTCTCTCTCTCTCTCTCTCTCTCTCTCTCTCTCAAACCTTATTTCCTCTCAACAAACTCACTACTTTTCCAGATTTTATCACTAACAAAACACCCCATTTCCACTAGTATTCATCACCAAATCAGAGGTTTATTCCACATTCGTTAACCATTTCGTTTCCTTCATTTTCGGTAAGTTTTCTACACAAAATCTTTACTTTTCTTTAAATTTCGGTTAAGACTTATGAACACAAACAAAACTTGAAGAAAACATGATTTTTGTAACCATTTATACACAAAAGATGTATATTTTCATTATTTAAACTTCTATCCATATAAATATTTATTTACACATCTTGTTAGGATTAAATGGTTGGGATTGTTATTCTAGAGTTGCGTTGCATACAACAATTAGTACTGCAAAATTCAAAAGAACAAGGTTAGTACTGCACGGTTAGTACTGCAAAGTTAGTACTGCATTGTTACTACTGCAAGAGCCAGTTACTACTGCACGATGAAGTTACTACTGCAAGGTTATCTGGTTAATACTGCAAGAGTCAGTTACTACTGCACGATAGTGTTACTACTGCAACTCAGTTACTACTGCGGCTAGGGTTATGGAAGACTTGTTTTTCAAGATAAAGATCTAAAAGAATTAGTCTCCTAATATAAATAGGTTTCCTTATGTAATTCGTAGGAGACTCTATATATAAAGAGATCCCTAGACATTGTAAAGATGTGGTTTTCATCATGTTTATTCTTTAGGAAAACACCAAACGATCTCACCACTTGAGATCGTTCCCCTTTGTTCAACCTCAAGTTCAAGATTGATCCTTGTAAAGAGAAGAAACACATCTATTCTGATCAAATAGTTTGAGGCTGTTGTTGTTAGATATTTCCTAGAAAAGCTAGGTTTAGCCTCAAGGTCTTTTATAGATCCTTGTATTAAGAGAAACACGTTTGTTAATTTGTTCATTGATTAATAGATTGCGGCTTGATGGTAATCGTTATTGTGTTATTGTTCTTATTGTTTTTATATATACAATAATTGATTATCATAAATTTGTGAATATCAAAGTCTTGATCCGCTGCAACTTCTTTGATAAATCTTGATCTATGTATTAGTGTGGTTGTGTGTTTACATAACCTACTCGATCCTGACACATCAAAACACCGAAAATATGTAAGAAATTATCCATAAAACGTATTCTGGGCATAAAGGTTTGTTATTTATTGAGAACCGTATCTAAAACACCCGAAAAGGTAACAAAAATGGTTGTTTCGTAGCCTACTGCACCGCAACCAGCCTTTGTTGCGCCGTAACGAGACAAGCGAAACACCAAATTTCCTCTAACGTAACAGCCACTGCGCCGCAGCACCATGCCACTGCGACGCAGTGGGGATCCAGTAGCCCTTTTTATAACTTATCTCGTCCGAAACAAACCACATAACAAAACTTGTCCCATAACACTTTTTGTAGCGCAACAATATTGCGTAACAACACTTCTGTTGCGTAACATCATCCTTAGCACAACACATATCCGTAACAAACTTCCGTGACAAACAAATCTTGCGTAACAAAACTAAAACTTAACACGCCACTGCGCCGCAACCCTTGACTACTGCGACGCAGCGGGCAACATATCCATAACAACATTTTTGTACCGAAACAACATCGTTACGCAACAACTTGTAGCGTAACACATACCTTGCGTAACAAGGCTGCATAACACCCTTTCTAACATAACAATATGTCACGAAACACCCTTTTAGCGCAACATATTACGTAACAAAATTCTTGGCGAAACAAGGCCGTTGCGCCGCAGTCAATGACCAATGCGACGCAGTCGGACCTCAGTGCACTTTTTAATTCCTTTTGTTATTCAAATCCTTTCCGTTTGTTTCAAACTTATGTATATAAACTAAAAAATATGCGTAAAGTATTATACTTACTTAAACAAACATTTTGAACTCAAAACGTAACAACAATCTCAAGCATAACAGTGTTAACACGGTTTTGATGAAAACGTATACCTTTTTGATAAAACGTATGTTTCTCCAATAAACGATCGTAATCACAAACTCTTTTGTAATTAAAGTATAAGGTTTTCGTATGACATAACGTATGTTATCCTATATCCGTAATACTACCTTTTCGAACGATATTATTATTATATCATATAACGATAATCGTATATGGCAAAACCTACTAGACTAAAGTTACTTAGACGTATTTATTGTCTTTATCCTAGGGCACTTAGGCGTTGGAGCATTGTTCGTTTGATTCTCGATTCCCGACGTATTTTCTTGCTTAACAGTGAGTTATTCGTTGTCCTTTTACCGTTTTATATTTTATCGGGCATGTTAAGCGTTGTTAAATCTTTATATATGTATCTTGAGTATGCTGGTAGATTATGTTGCCTTTATATTTAAGTGTCCCTTACTTATACGGCCTTGGTGGTAGTATAAGGCCCTCGATGCAAATCTGTTATCTCTTTTGAGCCATCCGTGCATATGTATAGATCTATAAGGGTTTTACAAACCCTCATCACTGTTATGGGATTCTGACCTTTGTGTGGTCCCTAGGGGTCGATGTTATGACCCGTTTACTTTCGTGATATTGCCTTAGTTTGACACACTAAGGAAGAGGGTTTTGGTTGCCTTTGATGTAAGGTTCAGGTGCAAAATGATTTCTAAGGTTATACATAGATCTTACTAGACTTCATAATTCAAGATATTTCTATTATATTACTACTTCATTACCGATTTTCTGGGTCAAAACTTATCGAAACTTTTATGCTTATATGTTTTTATGAAAATGCGATTAACCCACCTACTTTATGTTGACGTCTTATTTTAACGCTTTTCAGGGATTTAAGGTTGCAGTTATGACGTTTTGCTTACATGACTACCTGAATATTTATTTGGAACTTGTTTTTCATTTGATTTGTACTAGTTCCCTTAGTATCCAAACTTTGTAGTTGTATTCTGTATTTTGATTTCGGATTATGTAACATTGTAATCAGATTTTATTATTCTATTGATGAATGTATTGTTATCTTAAGTTTATGTAACATTTGAATCTCTGGTACTATATTCACTGTACACCTCGGGTTTCCGTCTGATCCGGGTGGAATACACTGACACTTTTTTCAGCCAGTAAAAGTCATTTATTTTATAGTGACATGATAACCTGCAACCGGTGCCACACTCATACTCACATGAAGTTCAAACTCCTTCTCATTGGAACTTTTGTCTCTGATCCTACTATGTATCATAGTCTTTCTAATGTTTTTCAGTCATTCAAATACTACCTATGTTGTTCATCAAGTTTTTCTATTTATGCATGATCCCCGCTTGTCCAGAGACTCATCATTCCCATATTCGATTATCGTGTTTTACTTAGATATAACCTTATCTCTTGGTCCTCAAAGCGTCATGTTGTGTCTAGGTCTAGTAACTAATGTTGTTGTCGATGTGATGCATGGCTACACAATATTTTGTTAGAACTTCATTGTCCACTCTCTCGTGCAACTTTTGTATTTTGTGATAAAGTGAGTGGAGTGAATTTTTCATCTAATCTAGTAAAACACCAAAGCACCAAACAATGTTAAAATACATTTACACTTTGTTTCAGAAATTGTTGCCATTAGTCAGCGTCGTATCTACGTGTTTCATGTTCCCTCAACCCACTAATTTGCAGACATATTTACTAAAGGTTCTTTCATTTCAGGTCCAATCTGAGTATTAATGTGTCGCATGCTCGGACTGTGAGGAACGTTATATATAAACTAGGCGTATTCCCGCGCGTTGCGCGGTGATAATTTCTAAAGAGATTTGTCACGAACAATGATCAGAATCGGGAGTTCGAACAATATGAATCTGAAACTGAATTAGAACAATATTGATGTGACCACTCAAATAGCTAAGGGATTGACTACAAAAGTCAAACTTTTCAAATACATATGTAAAAATAAAAAGACATTCCTACGTACAGTATTAGATATTAGATTAGATACATATATAATTCAGCAAACTGCTGCATATTTTCAAGTAAGGTATAGAAATAATATAACATGTTGTATCACTTGTCTAATCAACAACATGCACATGGACCCTATACCTGCAACAACGAAAACAAACATTACAAAAGGAAATAATTGGGTAGGTTAATACCATAGTCCCTACATAAAACAACTCAAAAAACCAACCTTATCATAGGGTACTTGCAAAAGTCATTGAAAAGATCACAAAAAAACAAACCATCGTTTACAACTAACTCTTTGTTGCACTCTCCACAACTCTTGTAGCACCAACCGGATTGAGTATATAGACGATCGACTGTTGCCAAAACAGTGAAAACATGAAGACCAACTGTTGCCAAAATAGTGAAAACATGGTCAGTTACACATTTATAATAATATATAAAAGGTTTCCATCGTTGTACATAAAAAAACTTTGGTAGAAATTATTGTATATTAACTGTTTTCGTGGCGTACCCTTTTTCCGGCTTTTCAAATTTTCAAACAAATTAGAAATTACCTCATCATCACTTATAACCATCTCCAACCCAAGTAAGACATCACCGAATTTCGTATTTACTGCCTCCCACATTCTACAAATACTTACATGAACAACCCAATCTTCTCTAGTTGGGTCAAGGGCGCCAATCTTGGAGTGAGACATGTTTTTCGAAAGAGACATAATTGTACGTGGTTATGTGGTTTGTTGATGCTAAAGAACTTATATAGAAAAACACAAAACCACCATTATACCTTACATTATGATAATTAAAACACAGGGCAACCAAAGAGTCAGGCGTTTCAAATGTGTTATTAACTTAGAGTAACTGAACAGTTTAAATATCATTATACCTCACATTATGGTAATTAAAACACAGGGAAACCAAAGAGTCAGGAGTTTCGTGTTATTAACTTAGGGTAACTAAACAGTCTAAAAAATCATTATATCTCACATTATGGTAATTAAAACACAGGGCAACCAAAGAGTCAGGAATATCATTATACCTCACATTATGGTAATTAAAACACATGGCAACTAAAGAGTCAGAAGTTTCAAATGTGTTATTAACTTAGGGTAACTGAACAGTTTACGTATCATTATACCTCTCATTATGGTAATTAAAACACAGGGCAACTAAAGAGTGAGGAGTTTCAAATGCATACCATTCCACTATTTGGAATATCTCAAACATTAGCTATCCGACGACTCTCTATTATAAGTAAACACATGGCAACCAAAGAGTCAGGCGTTTCAAATGTGTTATTAACTTAGGGTAACTGAACAGTTTAAATATCATTATACCTCACATTATGGTAATTAAAACACATGGCAACCAAAGAGTCTGGAGTTTCGTGTTATTAACTTAGGGTAACTAAACAGTCTAAAAAATCATTATATCTCACATTATGGTAATTAAAACACAGGGCAACCAAAGAGTCAGGAATATCATTATACCTCACATTATGGTAATTAAGACACATTGTGTGACAATCCGTCTTTTCGAGGTATATTTTATTTACCGATTATTACTCTTTTTATTCGCAATGATTTGGACCCTTGTGTTTCGCTTTATTTTACTCACGTTTATTGCATTTGAGTCGGGTTTATGTGTTTGTACTACTTTGTCTCTCGAGACGGAAGCTTTAGAATCACCTAAGTGCCTAATATCTAGTATTCTCACGTTATTAAAGTATTGCGTTTACGCCATAATCGTCGGTTAAGAAAATCATTATTTCGAAATTTCATTACAAAGTTAGTCCTCTAACTTAATCTGTTACACAGTTAGTCCTTTAACGGAGAAACTAACGGAATCTGTTACACACCTAGTCCTTTAACGAAAAGTTAACAGAAACTGGTCAGGAAAGACCCCGGTGCGCAGCACCAGGGTACTAGGTGCGCAGCACCTAGTGCTTTTTCGGCTAAAATCCAATTTTTCGAGTTTTGGTCAATTCCTTGAGATGCTACAACCCCTTTCACGTGATTTCTTCTGCAAATACCTCCATTTGGTTATGCTAGATCCATTTGTGGATCTCTAAGCATGTTTTGACTCTTTCTCTTTCCAAAATTCAAACTCTTACATCAAACACCTACATCACTTTTATCACACATTTCCCTCTCATGCTTGTCACTTGTTCTCTCAATTTTCCAGAGAAAAGAACTCTTATTCACAAGCATTTTGAAAGGGAAATCTAAGCCAAAAAGATTACAACTTCATCCCTCAAGGACCCTTCACAAAGACCATCATTTCGGTAAGTTATCCTTTGAGGTTTCCTTCATTTTTCCTCTCTTTCTTTCATTTAACTTGGAGTTCTAACTCATAAATCTTATTTCCCTTGTCTCTACCAAGTTTTGATTCCAATGACACCCATGAAGATGAAGAGTTCCGGTGATTTTCCTTGAAGAAACTTTGTTTCGGTTTTGGGGTATGTAAACTCTCCGAAAATTCTATATCTTTTTCTTCTTTGGAACCCCTCTAACATCTTTCTATTCATGTGTGAAATGGAAGCTCTCTTACTTTCCCGGAATCCTCCCATCACCTTGGAGCTTAGTGATTTTCGGTGAAAGTAACACTTTGAAACACTTGGTAAGAAAGTTTTCTTCGAAAATTCATTTAAACTCCTTCTTTTTGAGGCTCTTACTAATCGGTGGTTTTATTGGTATTTTGGAGTCTTATACCTCCTCACCACCACTCTTGAAGTCTCCTCCTTATCGAAGTTCTTGCAAGATTTCAATAATCGACACGTCTTGCGGGTGAAATCGGTAGAATATTTTAACCTCTTATCTTTTCATTTCCTTACTTTCAAATTCGGTTTTAAGCCTTGAAAATGGTTAGGTTAACCTATTAGACCAACACCTATCAATCTCAGAAAGTTTGGACTTAAAACATGTAAAATAAGTAAAGATAAGATTATTACCGAAATTAACGTATCTTATGATTAATATATGTAAAACCACACATTTAGACATATATGACACTTGGTAAATGTTAAATGAACCTAAACTAACAATTTATCAGTTTACACTTTTACCTAAAAACGTCAAACGAAAAAGTTAGCAACAAAAACGTAAATTTCGTAAAGTTGGAAAATTGCTCGGTGCTAAGCACCACCCCCTTGGTGCGCAGCACCAAGGGTCTGTCATCCAAAAATGTCGTTTTTTGTTCGTTTTCGACTTAGACTCTTAACGTGTTTTGACCTCAAACTTATATCAGTAACTTATTATGTATAAAAGTAGCATATAAGTCAAATTAACGTCTTTGGACTCAAAGACATATCGCAATCTTAAACTTTAATTGAGAATATGTAATCAAACGTTTATTTACTTTTCCGGAAAATTGTTAAAACCGTTATAAACCATTTTTACTTCATCATTCTGAAAATAAAAGTATTTTTACTCATAAAATGTCAAGTTAACTTCCATTCTATAAATCGTTGACTTTGACTTTTATTCAAAATTGTTGACTTTTGACTAATCTAAATCAATATCTTTAATTTTGACTTTCCTTTCAAATGGTTGACTTTGACTTTGACCAAGTCAACATCTTTGACTTTGACCAAGTCAACATCTTCGACGTTGACTTTGGTTGACTTCAATAAACTTTTGGTAACGGTATTCCTTTCAATAGACGTTCCTGTTAGTCAAGTTCGGCTCGGAATGTTATTCCTTTCCTAAAAGTCATTATGACGTGAAACTTATCGATATTTTCCTATCGTCTCTATCGGCGCGGAACATCGTCACCTTGAAACGTCATCACGACACGACTTGGAAATCGTTGGAATATCTTATTAAATCTTAAACTCTAAACTTAACCGACAAGGCTAAACCGAACTATGTTATTGAGATACTTAGACTTTGTTATATTGATTTAGGGCACTTAGGCGGCGGATTATTAGCTTCTTATTGATTATTACCCGATCTCTTGCCGAGCTTATTTTGTGAGTTATTCGAAGCCCTTTTCTCTTATTATTTTGGGCTGGAAAGCGTTTATGAAATTTTATATGATACATATCTTGTATGCCTAGTGTATTAGTATCACCTTAGATTAGGATGCTTTTAGGCTCTTGGTGAGCCCCCCTTTCACACTTGTTTGCTATATGCCCACGGTTCATATATATAGATCTATATGGGTTTGACCAACCCTCATTACTCGAGAGGATAGCCCTACGAGTGAATGTTATGGCCGTATGATAAATTTTATGCCTTTGGTATGCATCGCCTTAGGTTAGGGGTTCGGTGGTCATGATAGTGTATGAAATCTTTGGTATCTATACTCACACTAGGGTTGTACATCAAGATATGCTTTTAAAACTTATATGTTTACTAAATCTTTTATTGGGGTCAAATCTTATTTACTTATTGCGAATAATTCACCAACATTGTGTTGATGTCGTTTTTAACGCTTTTTCAGGAGTTTGAGGATTTTAGTTGATCATGCCTTGCATCTTTTGGGATCATATATTACTTGTATTTGGAATTCGTTTTGTTTGATGTAATTCCTTTATGATCCGAGTATTTGACATTGTATTGTATCAGTACTTGACTTTGATTTCACATTCGATTATGTATTGTATTTTAAAACCTTGAGGCATGATTAATACATTATGATGTTTTGTTTACGGTTGTATGTTGTAATCCTTGACTCTTGATATCTTTAACTGGAACACTCTGCGTTCCGCTTTTAGCGGGGTGTTACAGAAATTGGTATCAGAGCCAATGGTTATAGCGAACCAAGTGGCTTTATGAAGGAAATCACTTGGACTATGACCGGAGGCTTTTTCAATCGATTTTCTCTGATTTGCTATGTGTGTACCATTTTGCCTTATGTGCTTATTTTTTTTTCGCTTTTGTTATTTTTGGCACTTGGCCTTACCTTTCGTGTTGCACACATCTTGCTTATCAAGTTCCTTCTTTTTAGTTTCAGAACGATGCCGCCTGTGAAGGCGACAGCGACGAGATGGTCAGCGAGACATGGTCGTCCGAGCGCGAGAAATTGTAACACGACTCCGAGTGTGGAAGTCAGTGATGAAGAAATGGATATGACGACAGACATCGGTCAACTCGTCGCCGAGCAGTTAGCAGCTTTGATACCCACTATTGTCGCCCAGATCAGGGATAGCACAGCACAGAGTAGCGATGATGGATTACCGTCAGTTGAGGTTAAGCGTAATACCGGAAAGAAACGAAGTGGTAGCTCTCGTCATGGTAAATTGTGGAAGAAAGCTAGGAGACAGAATATTCGTCGGGTAGTAACCCCGGGTGCTCAGAGCAAGTATCCGAAATGTGGACGGTGCGGAAATCATCATTCTCAGGAGGTGAAGTGTTGGGAGTGTAAGAAGTGCAAGAAGTTAGGACACACTGATAGGTATTGCCGTGACCAGAAGGGCAAGTGTTTTGAGTGTGGTTCTGCCGAGCATCTTAGGAACATGTGCCCAGAGTTAGTTGCAGTTAGGGTTGGTACTTCGTCCGATTTGGATACCCGTGGTAAAGCACTTGTTATTGAAGCGCAGGAGACTCAACATGACCCTCGCGTCGTTACGGGTACTTTCTTTATCTAAGTTCAGTATGCATTATTACTATTTCTGGTTTTAATGATTGACCTTGAATCTCTTAGTGTTGCGCACTTTCCTTTCATTTTCTTTTCCTTTATTTTTCGTCTTACGTCCCTTTCGCGTTGGAACCGAAGAAAACTCATATCTGCAAAGAAGTCGGCAAGACGAAGTTGTCCTACTAGTGCGATTCCGAGAGGTTCGACTCCAGATTTTAGTCCATCATTGAAGAACTTCATATCTATTGAGATTAGGACTATGTTTGCTCGTACTTCTAGATTGATAGTGTCTTCCTTCGAGATAGAGTTAGCCGATGGTGAGTTTTGCCTACTACCGAAGTACTTTCTGCATATAGTGTTAGTTCGACGATCACTTTTTCCTAATCGACTTGATTCCGATTACGCTAGGCAGCTTCGACGTTATTATCAGTGTGAATTGGCTAACGACACACCGCGCAGAGATCGTATGTTTCGAGAAGACGATTCGTATAACCGTTATCAGTTTGTGGACCGTTATTAGATCAAGGGAATAAGGCGGGGAAGCGCCTTAAGATCGTTTCATGTATGAAGGTTCGGGAATACACCAAGAAGGATTGCACACTTTTTCTTGCACACCTTGTGAAGAAAGACACTACGGGGCAGATTGAGGAGCAGCCGGTAGTTCGTGACTTCCTGATGTATTTCCAGAGGACTTGCCTGGTTTAACCCCTAGCAGACAGGTAGAGTTCCGTATAGACTTGGTTCCTGGAGCAGCGCCGGTGGCGAAGGCTCCTTATCGGTTAGCACCTTCGGAGATGTTAGAGTTATCGAAGCAGATTCAGGAGTTGGTAGATAAAGGATTTGTTAGACCGAGTTTCTCTCCTTGGGGCGCGCCGGTACACTTCGTTAAGAAAAAGGATGGAACTATGAGGTTGTGTATCGACTACAGGGAGCTGAATAAGCTGACGGTGAAGAATCGGTATCCCTTGCCACTTATAGATGACTTGTTCGATCAGCTTCAGGGTTCATGTTTCTTTTCGAAGATTGATTTACGATCCGGATATCATCAGTTGAGAGTGCAGAAGGAGGACATTCCGAAGACCGCCTTCAGGACGCGTTATGGTCACTTCGAGTTTTTGGTTATGCCTTTCGGTCTTACGAATGCGCCTGCAGCTTTCATGGACATGATGAACCGTATATGTCGTCCTTACCTCGACAAGTTCGTGATTGTTTTCATCGACGACATTCTGATAAATTCTCGTAGCCGGGAAGAGCACGAGGAACATTTGAGACTAGTGTTGGAGTTGCTTAGACAGGAGAAACTCTACGCTAAGTTCTCTAAGTGCGAGTTTTGGTTATCTGCGGTTCAGTTTCTTGGCCACGTGGTCAGCGGTGAGGGCATTCACGTTGATCCTGCCAAGATTGAAGCCGTTAGAGATTGGGTCGCTCCGAAGACACCCACTGAGATCCGGTCATTCTTGGGTTTAGCAGGTTACTATCGTCGTTTCATCGAGATTTTTTTTTTCTTTCGAAGATAGCCTCGCCTATGAATAAATTGACCCAGAAGAGTGAGGAGTTTGTCGGGGGTGTAGAGCAGGAAGTTATGATACCATCTGGGTTATCGTCGATCGGCTGACTAAGTCAGCGCACTTTCTTCCTATTCGTGAAGAATACCGAGTAGTGAAATTATCTAGATTGTACATCGACGAGATCGTGGATAGACATGGTATTCCAGTATCATTGATTCAGACCGTGATGCATGATTTACTTCGAGATTATAGCAGTCTTTACAGCGAGCCTTGAGTATCAGATTAGACATGAGTACGACATACCATCTTCAGATTGATGATCGGAGTGAGCGTACTATTCAGACATTGGAGGATATGCTTCGAGCTTGTGTGCTAGATTTTGGTGGGAGCTGGGATCGACATTTACCATTGGTCGAGTTCTCGTATAATAATAGTTACCACGCCAGTATCAATTGTGCGCCATTTGAGGCTCTCTACGGTAGGAAGTGTAGATCTCCGATATGTTGGGCAGAGATAGGAGATAGCCAGATTACGGGTCCCGAGTTGATTCAGGAGACGACGGATAAGATTTTCAAGATCAAGGATCGTTTGGTAGCCGCCCGAGATCGTCAGAAGAAGTACGCGGATTTGCGTAGGAGACCTTTGGAGTTTCAGGTTGGAGATATGGTATTGTTGAAAGTTTCTCCGTGGAAGGGTGTGTTTCGATTTGAGAAACGCAGCAAGCTTAGTCCACGTTTTACGGGTCCTTTTAGGATATTGTCTCGTGTTGGCCCAGTGGCTTATCGTCTTGAGTTGCCACCTGAGTTGTGCGGTGTGCACAACGTATTTCATGTATCGCATCTCAAGAAGTGCCTTGCGGATGAGACCCTGATTGTACCCCTGGAGAAACTATGTTTGGATGACTCGCTTCGTGTGATAGAGGAGCCGGTGGAGATTGTTGACCGAGATGTCAAGAAGTTACGGCGGAGTCGGATTCCGATAGTGAAGGTCCGATGGAACTCCAAGGTTGGAGCTGAGTTTACATGGGAACGGGAGGACGAAATGCAGAAGAAGTATTCACATCTCCTTCCTAGCAGCAGTTTTAGGTAGAATTTCGAGGACGAAATTCCTTTTTACTGGGGGATGCTGTGACAATCCGTCTTTTCGAGGTATATTTTATTTACCGATTATTACTCTTTTTATTCGCAATGATTTGGACCCTTGTGTTTCGCTTTATTTTACTCACGTTTATTGCATTTGAGTCGGGTTTATGTGTTTGTACTACTTTGTCTCTCGAGACGGAAGCTTTAGAATCACCTAAGTGCCTAATATCTAGTATTCTCACGTTATTAAAGTATTGCGTTTACGCCATAATCGTCGGTTAAGAAAATCATTATTTCGAAATTTCATTACAAAGTTAGTCCTCTAACTTAATCTGTTACACAGTTAGTCCTTTAACGGAGAAACTAACGGAATCTGTTACACACCTAGTCCTTTAACGAAAAGTTAACAGAAACTGGTCAGGAAAGACCCCGGTGCGCAGCACCAGGGTACTAGGTGCGCAAGCACCTAGTGCTTTTTCGGCTAAAATCCAATTTTTCGAGTTTTGGTCAATTCCTTGAGATGCTACAACCCCTTTCACGTGATTTCTTCTGCAAATACCTCCATTTGGTTATGCTAGATCCATTTGTGGATCTCTAAGCATGTTTTGACTCTTTCTCTTTCCAAAATTCAAACTCTTACATCAAACACCTACATCACTTTTATCACACATTTCCCTCTCATGCTTGTCACTTGTTCTCTCAATTTTCCAGAGAAAAGAACTCTTATTCACAAGCATTTTGAAAGGGAAATCTAAGCCAAAAAGATTACAACTTCATCCCTCAAGGACCCTTCACAAAGACCATCATTTCGGTAAGTTATCCTTTGAGGTTTCCTTCATTTTTCCTCTCTTTCTTTCATTTAACTTGGAGTTCTAACTCATAAATCTTATTTCCCTTGTCTCTACCAAGTTTTGATTCCAATGACACCCATGAAGATGAAGAGTTCCGGTGATTTTCCTTGAAGAAACTTTGTTTCGGTTTTGGGGTATGTAAACTCTCCGAAAATTCTATATCTTTTTCTTCTTTGGAACCCCTCTAACATCTTTCTATTCATGTGTGAAATGGAAGCTCTCTTACTTTCCCGGAATCCTCCCATCGCCTGGAGCTTAGTGATTTTCGGTGAAAGTAACACTTTGAACACTTGGTAAGAAAGTTTTCTTCGAAAATTCATTTAAACTCCTTCTTTTGAGGCTCTTACTAATCGGTGGTTTTATTGGTATTTTGGAGTCTTATACCTCCTCACCACCACTCTTGAAGTCTCCTCCTTATCGAAGTTCTTGCAAGATTTCAATAATCGACACGTCTTGCGGGTGAACTCGGTAGAATATTTTAACCTCTTATCTTTTCATTTCCTTACTTTCAAATCGGTTTTAAGCCTTGAAAATGGTTAGGTTAACCTATTAGACTCAATCTCAGAAAGTTTGGACTTAAACATGTAAATAAGTAAAGATAAGATTATTACCGAAATTAACGTATCTTATGATAAATATATGTAAAACCACACATTTAGAAATCTATGACACTGGGGTAAATGTTAAATGAACCTAAACTAACAATTTATCAGTTTACACTTTTACCTAAAACGTCAAACGAAACAGTTAGCAACAAACACGTAAATTTCGTAAAGTTGGAAAATTGCTCGGTGCTAAGCACCACCCCCTTGGTGCGCAGCCCACACCAAGGGTCTTGTCCTCCAAAAATGTAGTTTTTTGTTCGTTTTCGACTAGACTCTAACTGTGTTTTGACCCTCAAACTTATAATCAGTAACTTATATGTATAAAAGTAGCATATAAGTCAAATAACGTCTTTGGACTCAAAGACATATCGCAATCTTAAACTTTAATTGAGAACTATGTAATCAAACGTTTATTTACTTTTCCGGAAAATTGTTTTTAAAACGTTATAACATCATTCTGAAAATAAAAGTATTTTACTCATAAAATGTCAAGTTAACTTCCATTCTATAAATCGTTGACTTTGACTTTTATTCAAAATTGTTGACTTTTGACTAATCTAAATCAATATCTTTAATTTTGACTTTCCTTTCAAATGGTTGACTTTGACTTTGACCAAGTCAACATCTTTGACTTTGACCAAGTCAACATCTTCGACGTTGACTTTGGTTGACTTCAATAAACTTTTGGTAACGGTATTCCTTTCAATAGACGTTCCTGTTAGTCAAGTTCGGCTCGGAATGTTATTCCTTTCCTAAAGTCATTATGACGTGAAACTTATCGATATTTTCCTATCGTCTCTATCGGCGCGGAACATCGTCACCTTGAAACGTCATACGACGACTTGGAAATCGTTGGAATATTTATTAAATCTTAAACTCTAAACTTAACCGACAAGGCTAAACCGAACTATGTATGAGATACTTAGACTTGTTATATTGATTAGGGCACTTAGGCGGCGGATT
>CAJVGC010000001.1:68598075-68643356 GCA_910822075.1 Senecio squalidus | reverse complement strand
CAATAGCACAACTAGATAATAAGGTAGAATTTCATTCATTAATAATATAGAGAGTAGTACAAGGTTCAAAATGTGAATGAAATGCAATACAATAACAATGAAATAAAACTAGATATGGCTTTGAGTTGTGTGCACTGGAAAATTACAAACTCGAGCCTACAGTACAATAAGTAAAAGAAGACGTCTAGTGGTGCCTCTCGAAACGCATCTTGGCAGCAATCACCGCCAAAAGAGTCAGACAAACTCTACCAGACGTTGCACAGTCCGAGCCGTGGCCTGAGCAGTCTCTCGGTGTCGCAATGCCTGCTGTGCCAACCGATGCGCGGCATCAGAGACCTCGCAGAGGAGCAGCCCTTGTTGCTGGGCTTCCTCCGAAAGTCCCCTTACCTCGCGGTGGAGGTGCAGGAAAGCGGCGGGAGGAGGTAGCTGGGGAGTAGGCGGTGTCCTCTGCCTGGCTGCTTCAGTTTCCTGGGTACGTATCATTCCTTCACGTTCCAGTTGTCGCTCCCACGAGTAGTGGTCCATCATCGAGGTGCGTGGAGCTTCAGGAGGTGGGTGACCGAACGGAAGGTGTGAAGGTGTGGGTCTGGATGATCCGGCCTGCTGCGCGGCCATCCTGTCGGGTAGCCGACCTGGTAGGACGACCTGCTTGCGTGCCGTCAAAACGACACGAGGTCCACGCCGTTGGGGCGGTGCCTCAACGGGTGCCGGTGGTGCGACTGGTATCACAGTCCTCCCATGCTGCTGGAGTACGCCATCGAGCTCTCCTCAGATGGGTCAGTCGTCTGACGACGCTGACTCTCGGATGCTGCAGGATCCTCAGATGGTCCCGGGGAGGACGCTAGTCGTGAAAGTGAGCGGGACTGAGATCGTGAGTGCGATGACTGAGACATGTCGAATCTGCGAATAATACGTTACGTGAGTACAGGAATTACGGAAAAATGTAAACGAAAATGCATGTATGGGTCAGTCACGTGAGAATCGGGAAGGAGTAAGACCGGGAATTTTTCGACTCGAAAACCGTTTGACAATAGCAATTACTTTCCGTTCTCGCAGAATTTATTTTGAACTAGGCATAGTTGATCAAGTTACGCCTAGTTAAAAGCAAACTATGCGATTGCGGAATTAATCTACTAAAGTTTGAAAGCTCGTGAAATGATTTTTCTGAAAAGCCTTGGTTATAGTTTGGTTCCAAAAATTTTGAAAAATTCTCAAAACCGCTTTCCGCTATAACCATGATACCAAGTCTGTCACACCCCCGCTAAAGCGAATACACGGAAGTGTGAAGAGCAAAGATATCAGTACACGAGTTGATAATAAAAAAACATAACGGTTTCAAGTCATTAGACGATAAATAAGAGTTTACAGTTTCAAGATAACCAAGTATTAAAAGTACATCACGACATAACAAAATAAAATGTTTGATAAAATTCCCAAATATCATGTCCATAATAGGTCTTCTCCCGATTCATGACTTCACGTGACGTATCATGACCCATCCAAGTAATGCATTCCGTGACTTACACTTGATTTCCTGAAACAAGAGATAAAGTGTCAACTACAATATAGTAGTGAGTGTGTTACAGTTTTCTAGTCCTCGACTAAAAAGAGTTTGAGTTAAGTATATCTATACTTAGAAGTTTATAAAAGTAGAACAATACTTAAAGAATAGTTTTCGATCCAAAAGTTGCTCAAAAGAAGAGTTCGAACCAAGACAGTTGTTTAAAAGAATGTTGTAAACTATTGATTGAAATCATGTATAACGACTACTTGGCATAATAACTTAAGTGTTCACACTAAACCGATTAACCAACCGTGAGGCCTCTTACCCCGACTACTACGGGGAGTCATTTCTGATCGAGTAATATGTACTTAAGTCGCCACTTAAGTAAGGAACGGTCATTTCCTAAGTATCGATACCCATAATTACTAAACGGCTTAACAAAGCTAATAGTGTGTGGTGAAAATTAGGCACTGAATTTATTTTAAAACTAGTAGTTGTCACTTAGAGTAGCTATATTCCTCAAGAGTCATGGTAGTTATACGATCAATCAAAGTACATGTGAGTGCCGAGAATGGCATTAAATAAGTTTAACATAGTTTGAATCAAGGGCCGAATAAAGGTGGCGAACCATTAGTTTATCATAGGCCAATCGGCCATAAAACTAAATAAGCATAAGTTTGTCAAAAATGTTCAATAGAGTTCATAAAAGTTCATTTAGATCTCTTGTTTCCCATTGAAAACAGTAATTAAGTAGGGATGTAACTCACGATTTGCGAAGGTTTGCACAAAAGAGAGAGCGGTCGGAACGGTCGAAACGGGGTAGGAATCACGGAACTCCTAAGGAAATACCAAGATTTAATAAGTAATCATGTTTACAATTTTGTTAGGTAACAAAAATGTTTTTATTATAAGTGTTGGTTTATGGTCTACCGAAAATCGGGGCAGCGCTTCCGCGCCAAAATCATTAAGTCCATTTTAAACACTTTCCCGCTTAACATTTTTTATAATCCAAAGCTTATATAATTACACCAACCAAAATGTTATATAAACATGTTCAAATAGTCCCTTTTTATGCAAATTAAGCTTATTATTGATCATTTAACTCGGTTTGAAGAAATAAGTTCAAGGTTGCGTTTAGTGGCGAAAACAACCCATTTCCCAGAATCTGGGTCGGGAATGCGCCGCCTGTGGTCCCATTGGCGGCGCATTCGGACCCCCGATTCTGGGAAATCTGAAAACGTTAATTTGGTGGTAGATTTCGACATGCATTCATAGATACATATAACTACATGATGTTAACAGTTTCTTTCAAGTTTTTAACCACAAATTCATGGATCTAAACATGCAACTAGTAAAAAACCCGTTTTTGTTCATAAATGATGAAATATTTGCATATAAACTCATTTTTAAGTAATGGATGATGCATGCAATGAGTTTATAACGTAAAGACAGTAGTTTAAAAGTGTTTTTACCGAGTGGATTGTGGTTTGAAGATGATTGAAGTGGATCCTTGGAGATTTTAACCCAAAAACTTGAAAATGCACCTTTAACCCAAAAAGAATTGTTACCCTTTCTTCCTTTTAGCTTGATGACGATTTTGTTGTGTTTATTTGGTTGATGTTTCTGTATTTTGATGTAAAATTTCTGGAAATGGAGTTATGTGTTTGTGTGTTCTTGAGCTAGAGAGAGAGTGAGCAAAAAGGGAGTGTGTGTTTGTGTTTAGATGTGTGTTGGGTGTTTAAGGGATGTTTCCAGGACCTTTTAGAAGGCTTTTGGACCCTAAGGACCTGGGCCAAACGTGGTTTAAAGTTTTAAGTCCGTTAAGTTAATTTTTGCAAAAACATAAAAGTTGCTGAACTGGCCCCGAATGCGGCGCCAATGGACAACAGGCGGCGCATTCGGGCTGTTTCAGCCTTGTTCGTTTTTCGTTTGTTCCATTGTTAAGCGCTTTCGTTAGTTGAAAGTTTCCGGTTATTTTTGATAGGAACTTAGACAAGTTCACTAAGTGTTTACTTGGTATTAGGATTCGATTATGTGATTCCGAGTTCGATTCTACACGCTCGAGTTTACAAGACAAGTAATAACGAGATAAGTTCGAGTTAAGATAAAGATAGAGAATGCGGATTTTCACCTGAAAAGGACGGTTGTCACATATTCCTTTCTAATAGTCACTATGACGTGAAATTATCGATATTTTCCTATCGTCCCTATCGACGCGGAACATCGTCACCTGGATCCGTCATCACGACACGACTCGGAGATCGTTGGGATACTTTAATAAATCTTAAACATTAAACTGAACCGACAAGGCTAAACCGTACTATGTTATTAGAGATACTTAGACTATATTGTATTGTTATAGGGCACTTAGGCGGCGGGGTTCTAGCTCCCTATTGATTATATACCCGATATCTTGCCGAGCTTATTTTGTGAGTTATTCGTAGCCCCTTTTCTCTTACTATTTTGGGCTGGAAAGCGTATTCGAAATTACTATGTGTTGTATATCTTGTTGCCTAGTGTATTAGTATCACCTTAGATTAAGATGTTCCTTAGGCTTTGGTAAGCCCCCCTTATACACTTGTTAAGCTTTTGCCCACGGTTGCATATATATAGATCTATATGGGTTTGGACCTAGCCCTCATTGCTCGATAGGATGTCCCTATGAGTGGATGTTATGGTCGTATGATTGTTTGTTGCCTTTGGTTTAACATCGCCTTAGGTTAGGGGAATTGGTGGTATGTTTGATCTTTGGTATTTATACTCACACTATGGTTATAAATCAAGATATGCTTTTGAAACTTATTATGTTTATTAAATCTTTCATTGGGTCAATCTTTACTTAAATATTGCGAATAATTCACCAACATGTGTTGATGTCGTTTTAACGCTTTTTCAGGAGTTTGAGGATTTTAGTTGATCATGCCATGCTATTTTGGGATCATTTATTGCTTGTATTTGGAATTCGTTTGATTGATGTAATTCCTTTATGATCCACGTATTTGACATTTGTTATGTATTTTTTTTCGACATTTGGTACACTTTTGATCTTGTATTGTATCTGTAAACCTTATGGCATGATTAATTTGATTCGATGTTTTGTTTATGGTTGTATTGTTGTAATCCTTGACTCTTGATATCATTAACTGGAACGCTTCGTGTTTCCGCTTTGAGCGGGGTGTGACATCATGCTCTTGACCTATCAGGCTTACGAGGTGAAGGCCTAGATAACCTTACTTGAATACACATTTCTTATGATACATCTTCTCTCATTTCTTCTTTTTGTGCCGAAGTCAACCGAGTGACGTGCCAGCGCTACTAATTGAGAGCCATTTCTTCTTTTTGTGAAAGACTTCGATAAATTTAACTATCTGGTTTGATTATTGAAATACCATCGCAAATGACCATCCTAAAGATGCACAAGAAGCTACAATCAAGTGAGTGTTATTCCATTACATCTTCCGGTTTGAATTTTACTAGGTAAACATCTTGGAATGGTCAGCAAAATGGGTCAAAAACAGTCACGGGAACATCCCAGTTAAGGCGTATGCATGTGAGTCGAAGACTCGTCATCCTCAAATAACCCGAAGTTAACCCGTTTTTCCTTTTTTTTTTCTTCTTTTTTTTAATAGCAAGATGTGTTTAATACCCAAAAGTACAAAACAAGATGCTGCCTTAATAGTTTTCAAATCAATTTTATAATGATTATCAAAATTTATTAAATAGCTTAAAACCGAAAACATAAAAAAATAAAGGACAGCAAATCAAGTTGAAATTTTCTGTGAAATAATTCCCAGAATATATCAAAGCATTTGGTCTCATGCAGGGACGAATCTGTAGTAGGGCCAGGTAGGTCCGCGGACCTACCTTAATTCTCGAAATTCTTTAGAGTCGGTATAGAAAATTTTCGAAGGACCTATCCAAAAAACTGATAAGGACCTAGGTTAATTATTGTTTTGAGAGCAGGTAAACAAAGATTGAGTATGGCACAGTGGTAAAATATCCATGGACAAAGATAGAGGTTTTTAATGCCTTCAAATCTCACCCCATGTATTCCACTAAGATTTTTATATTCTTAGTATCTTTTATTTTTGTGATAAATATAATGTTATATTTCTTTATATTTAACATGTATATTTAAAATGATGAAAATTTTGAATATTAGAAACTTAGAATACTACAATAAACTTTATTAATTAAATATATTAGAGCATATTAAATCTATTTTAGGAGATAGAAACTTATAGTACTTACAAACACCTTAACTATAACAATAAGATAGCCATAAGGATTATAGTTTATTTAATATTATATTTGTGTTTGATAGCAAATACGAATAGTACATCTAACTACAAGTTAACTCGTCTGACCAAATGACCCGTTTAAGCCTTTACTCCTCTCGTATAATTTTTTTAAAGGACCTACCTTCGATCCAATTCTAGATTCGCCACTGGTCTCATGCAACATAGATTGATTATAAATAACGCATTAAAACTCTTTGCTGCAGAAACAGATAACTTCACTTAGTTATGGCTGTGGTTTTGGCTCTCGTAATCGTCATATCGAGTCTGTTTCTCCTTAGGGCTCTCCTTTCATTCGTCGGTAAGGCATGGTGGACACCAATCAATATACAAACAATGATGAAATCACAAGGAATCCAAGGCCTCCCGTATGCATTTCCACAAGGAAACACCAAAGTGATCACGACCATGAGGAACCGATCCATGAACCACCCCATGGATATTTCACACGACATCTTTTCAAGAATCCAACCACACGTCGACTCTTGGATTAAAATCTTTGGTAAGATTTTTCACTCTACATGAACGGTGTTGATTTTATTCATTTCATTTTATTAAATAGGCATTTTTTTGCGTGTTGTGTAGGGAAGAACTTTATAAATTGGCATGGTTCACAAGCTGAGCTTTTTGTTACTGATCCGGAGCTTGTAAAGGAAGTACTAAATAACCGAGAAGGAGCTTACCCGAAAATGGATATGGTAGGGTACGCAAAGAAGCTTTTAGGAGAAGCACTTCTAACAAACGAAGGTGAAAAGTGGTCAAAAGTTCGAAAACTAGCTAACCATACTTTCCATGCGGAAAGCTTGAAGGTGAGAATAATCGATTTCCCAATTAAGTTAGTCGATTTTATGTGCTTCTGAAAGAGCAAAATGTGAAAAATAGCAACATACTTTATCACTTTACCAATAGCATTAATGTATTTTGAAACTAAAGAAAAGTGGCAACAGTAAACCGGATTATAATAAAACCAAACAATATGTTTCACAGAGAATGATCCCAGAAATGAGCAGGAGCATCGAGACGATGTTAGAGAAATGGAAGGACTATGAAGGCCAAGAAATCGATGTTTACAAAGAATTCGGGCTAGTAACAGCTGAGGTAATATCAAGAACGGCTTTTGGTAGTAGTTATGTTGAAGGGAAGCATATATTTGAGATGGCGGCGAAACTAAGAGCAATAACTGTTAGAAACATCTACAAGATAGGCTTTCCAGGCATAAGTTTGATATGGAAGTCAAATGATGATACAGAAGCGGAGAATCTTGAAAAGGCTATAAAGAAGTCGATTCTAGACATTGTGAACAAAAGAATAGTGAATATGGATGAAGGGGTTGATGAGTATGGAAACGATTACCTTGGCCAACTTGTGAAAATCGCTAATGATTCTAATGAAAGCAAGAGGATTACAATGTCACAAATGATCGATGAGCTTAAATCTATATACGGAGCCGGTCATATCACGACCACAAATTTACTTTCGTGGACTGTTTTCCTTCTCGCAATTAATCAAGATTGGCAAGAAAAAGTAAGGGAAGAAGTGCTCGAGTTTTTTGGTCACAAAACCCCGACTTCTGATGGAATTGCAAGACTTAAAAACGTAAGAAATCTTATCATTTTAATTCTATGTTATCCTTTTTTCTATAAATCTGTTAATTAGTTTCTTGCCCGCAGATGAACATGGTGATTAATGAATTGCTAAGGCTATATCCTCCTGTGCTTACTGTGACTAGAAAAGTAGAAAGGGAAATCAAATTGGGAAACCTCTCACTTCCAACTAAACTGAATATTTTCATTTCGATTCTTGCACTTCATCACAATCCCGAAATTTGGGGCAATGATGTTCACTGTTTCAGACCCGAAAGATTTCTGAACGGGGTCGCTAAAGCTACTGTTAGTGCAAGATGCACAATGACTGGATGTTCTATTACGTATTGGTTATCTAGTATAGTATTAGCCTGTATATAGTTAGTCTAGTGGGCTGCTCACGGACTTGCATGTCCGTGAGGCCCAATATAGTCCAAGCCCAAACTGCTGAACATGTTACTCTATAAATAGAGGTGTTCAGAGCAGTTTAGGGTTGTTGGTTGACATAGAGAATTCTCGTTAGGCTTTTGGATTGTAACAGCGATTGTTTAATCAGAAGCTTTAGAATTCGGTAATTGTGTTTCGATTATTACTTGTGTGTTTATTGATTACGAGATTCCGCATCGTATTCAGTATAGTTTAATCCTGTAGATCGGACCACTGGGACCTACAATTGGTATCAGAGCGAACGCTTCGTTTGCTCTTATCGAGATTTGGTTCAGGATTAAATTCAGGTTTTTAATCGATTCTGGAAAATTAGTGTTCTTAGCGATTTTGAGTTTATTAGGGTTTGAATATCTTCGGCGGCGGTAAGGGTTTCTGGACGTCTTCGTAGGTGATTAGGGTTTCTGAACATCTTCGTGGGCGATTAGGGTTTCTGGATTTCTTCGTGGATCTTCGTGGATATTTCTTCATGGATTACATCTTCGTATTTACTTCTTCGTGGATTACTTCGTCGTGATACATCTTCGTGGATTACATCTTCGTGGAACATCTTCGTGAAGACATCTTTGTGGAACATCTTCGTGAAGACATCTTTGTGAAACATCTTCGTGAAGACATCTTCGTGGAAACTTCTTCGTGAAAAATCTTCGTGATAATAAATTACAACTTCGTGGACCAGATCAAAAATCAACTTCGTAGACTATAATCATCTTAGTGGGCTTCAATTATTTGTAATTGGGCTTGGTGGAGTCTGGTGACAAAAACAATTAAAAAAAAAAAGGGGATCTCGGCGGTGAAAAGGACTTTTGAGCAGCTATCACATTAAAATTAAATTGGGGATAAAGGAATAACAAACATTAGACGCCATCATCTTCGTCAAATTAAAAGTGCAGCGATTATCATCTTCGTCAGTTTACACATCTTCGTCTGATTATCACGAACAACATCTTCATTGACGAGGACGAACATCATCTGCCATCATCTTCGTCACTTCCGGAAATCATCTTCGTATCAAGCTTATTCGTCATCATCTGACATCATCTTCGTCACTTCCGGAAATCATCTTCGTATCAAGCTTATTCGTCATCATCTGACATCATCTTCGTCACTTCCGGAAATCATCTTCGTGGGTGTTTAGTTACATCTTCGTTTCATCTTCGCCGTTAATATAACATCTTCGTGAATTCAATTACTTGTTCGTTTGGCTGGCGACTTAAACATTTTCGTGGCTGTTAACAATTTTGTTTGTGGCTGTTATTGTTCGTGTTCGTAATCAATTTCAGTTGATGTTCGTCTCCCTGTTTGTTCGTTTGTGACAACTGATCAGACTGTTATTGGGCCTTTGTTTCTTATTTGGGCATGCTTTGATTTTAGTGGACTGGGCCTGACTTAATTGGACTGGATTCAATTGAACATTGAATTTGGACTCGATTATTTGGATTAATTGATTTGACAAGTATTATTACATTATATTTCGAGGACAAATAATAAAGAAATGGATTCTAAGCAATCCGTTAACGTTCCTCCAAAGTTACTTAACTCCGCACAATATTTTGAATGGACTGAACTATTTGAACAATTTTGTCGTTACAACGATGTGCAAATGTGGGTATGCATTAATGAAGTCTATGTGCATCCGCGTCAAACTATAGAGGGTGTAACTGCAAATATTCCCATCAATAAAATGACACCCGAATATCGACGAGAATATGACTCTGAAAACAGAGCAATAGCCAGTCTAAAGATTGCTCTGCCAGTTGACATGCAGCATCTTTTCAAGAATCTGCCTGATGCTAAGAAAACTTCCAATGATTTCTGGAAAGCAATTGAAAAACAATATGCCGGAACCCCAGCTCAGCAAAAGAGTCGAGCAAATATACTTAAACGACAATTCAATACTTTCCGATCAGGAGTTAACGAACCATTTGAAGATACTGTTACCAGATACTTCAATCTTCTTGCAGAACTCAATAGATATAAAATCGATGTAGAAAGTGAAAAGGTTGAGCGATTCTTGGATGCAATGCCTAAGCGTTGGGAAATTTATGTAAACCTCATAAAAGATGAACTCGCCAAAAACGAAGTTATTACTCTAGAAGCACTGCTGGAACGTTTCAGAGGTTATGAGTTGACACGTTTCACAACAAACATGATCACAGATCAAACACCATACGGGCAAACCTCAGAATCAAACACATCCGACAATGCCATTGCTTTCTTTACAGATAAGGACTCATCGCCCTCGGAAACACTTTCTGGCACTCGACCTACCATGGCAACACCAGCTGTTCCCGCCACACATCAGAAAATGCCAATGAGTGTTAAATCTGCAGAGGAAAGTCTCGAAATACTATCATGCTTTTTGACTGCCTATGGAAATCAGGTACAAGGAAAAATTGCCGATCCAGGACTATGGGATGAGGATTTCAGTCAAGTCGATCAGGATGATCTTGAAGAAATGGATTTACAATGGCAGACAGCCATGATTACCAACAGAATAAAGAGATTCATGGCAAGAACAGGACGCAGCTTACGAACAGGAAAGGCAGGCTTCGATAAATCAAGAGTACGTTGTTACAACTGTCAACAACCCGGTCACTTCGCAAGAGAATGTCAACAGCCTAAGGTTGAACGCACTCCAAATCCAGACAAAGGTGGTTCTTCTCAAACCAGTCAACCACAGCGTAGCTTAGCTTCACAAGCTATGATCGTTCAACACGATGATCACACATATGACTGGACAATCTGTACCAATCAGGCACTCATGGCTTCTGTTGAAGAGATTCACAGTGAAACAAGTGACACGAGTTTCGATAATGACGCAAGTTCCAGTTCTGATAACGACACAAGCTCTAATAAAGACGATCAAGATGGTAAAGACACTGAGGACGAGAAAACACCATGCAATTGTACAGTGGATATGTCTAACGACGACTTTGTTGCAAAAATGGCTGGTCTTCAAACCGAGAAGTCTAAGGTACTGCTTGACCTTGCATCTGTTAAAGAATTGTGCAAATCTTTTATTGTCTTAACTCTTGAGCATGACAAATGGTTTAACTCAGTATCCAGTTTGGAAACACAGAAAACCAAACTTGAAAAAGAAGTTGCAGTACAGGTTTTCTTAAAAGATGACTACATTAGAAAATATAAACAAACTGAACAAACAAGAGTTCAACTTTTAGCAGATGTAGGTCTCTTAACACAAAAAGTCGGCATGTTGTACGACAGTCTTGAAAATGAAAAGAAAAACGTTGCCATAAAAGTTCAAGAGTTGCATGCTTGTCAAATTAAATTAACTGAACAGGAAGGCAAGATGGAACAATTTCGCACTTCTTCTGTCACCTTGAACTCCATGATAAGTCGTCAACGAACTTCTGGTACAAAATCGGGTTTAGGCTATAACGAAACTCCACCTCCATACAACAACGATTTTAGTTTCTTTAGAACCCAACCTCCAATGAATGACGAAAGTGAATCATCCAATACCAGAGACCAGGAATCTGCACCATCTCAAGAACAGCAACCCGAAAAGATTCCATCAAATGATAAATTTTCAGATTCTGAACCATCTCCACAGAATAAAATGGAATCGTTAAACTGCTTCAAATGTCGTGAAAGGGGACACGTAGCCTCGGTATGTACAAACAAACGAAAGGACCCTCCAGTTAAAGTCACACCCACACCACAACCTAAGTTCACTCCCACAAAACCCGTTCACATTCAACGAAATCCACAACATGAGCGTCCTGATACATATGCTAAGTCTTCGGGGTATACTAAACCGAGCCAAGGAAATTTTAAACTACGTCCTCATCAACGGCCTCTACAACCATTCGTTCCATCCTTTCGTCAACGTTTTCAAAGTCCTCCACGATACTATCACAACAATTATCAACAAAATTATCACCATTCTCCTCCACGATCTCACTACGAACCACGTCATCATCACTTCAACACCAACCGTTCAAATTTTTCACAGATGAGTCATAGAGTTTCTTCCAACTCTAACAGTCATTACTCTACACGTCACACATCTCCAATTTCTCACCAAAGTAAGGGAGTTTACAAAAGTGTCACATATGTGACTGAGAACGGTCAATCAAGACGTGTTATGGCATGGGTTCCTCACCATAACTGATTATTGCAAATTTTAGCAGATATTTTTGTAACTTTGTAATTTCCTTTTATAAAAAAAAAAAACATGAATCGACATGAAACCTCAAAAATTTCGTGTCGATCTAAAAAAAAAAATAAAAATAAAAATAAAAATAAAAAAATAAAAAAATTATTTACTAACGTTTGTTTGCAGGTTACGAAGCGCGTACGCGACTCTACTCTTGAAAATGCTGTTTGAGACGTTGTTCATCGTCAGACAGCTCAGGGGGAGTTTTGTTGTCATTTATGGAAGCTCGAAGGATACACGCAAAATTGATGAACTTAGTTGAGTCAACTATGGATGAAGACTCTGATAAATAACGAAGTTAACAATAACAAAGGGAGCTGCCTAACTCTTCACAAGATTGAATCTTCATAAGCTTAAATGAAGAAGACTGAATTATTGCAACAATTCAGGGAGAGCAACCGCAACAGCAAAAACGATGTGACAATCAACAGCAGGAGTTCGGGGAAAGTTAATAATGATACATGGCTACTTGAAGACAATACTGAAGAAAGATGATGAAGTCAAAGAAGGTATGACTGAGATCTTAAGAGTTATCGACGCTACTCAGCTAGCTAATCTGACCGAGAATGATCTGAAGATGCTGAAGAAGAATCATATTGTTACTCTAGCAGGTTGGGAAGACATTGGTAGAGATTACCAACGGATCGTCGATGGCTGCTTGAACTTGCAGGTTAATGCAGATAGCGATATGTTGATCAGAGAATAGAAGCATCAGTCAAGGGGGAGTTTGTTAGTGCAAGATGCACAATGACTGGATGTTCTATTACGTATTGGTTATCTAGTATAGTATTAGCCTGTATATAGTTAGTCTAGTGGGCTGCTCACGGACTTGCATGTCCGTGAGGCCCAATATAGTCCAAGCCCAAACTGCTGAACATGTTACTCTATAAATAGAGGTGTTCAGAGCAGTTTAAGGTTGTTGGTTGACATAGAGAATTCTCGTTAGGCTTTTGGATTGTAACAGCGATTGTTTAATCAGAAGCTTTAGAATTCTGTAATTGTGTTTCGATTATTACTTGTGTGTTTATTGATTACGAGATTCCGCATCGTATTCAGTATAGTTTAATCCTGTAGATCGGACCACTGGGACCTACAGCTACCAAGAACAATGCAGCAGCGTTTATCCCATTTGGGATGGGACCCCGGACTTGTGTTGGTTTAAACTTCACCAGAAATGAAGCGAAGATTGCACTTTCGATGATCTTGCAGCGTTACAGATTCACCCTTTCGAGTAACTATGTTCATTACCCAGCTGACATATTCATCTTTACCCCAAAAAAGGGTGTTCAAGTTATCCTTCATAAGATCTGAAAACGACTATATATATTATTTCTATTCTCGGGTGTTTAAATCATTTTGTATGTAACATGTAAGTGTTTATATGTTCAATAATAAGAAATCGTTTGAAGGCCAGATTGGGGGAGTTTAATTTTTCATATCTATACCCCAAATAACACCCCGAAACTGGAAAACCAAAACTGGTATCAGCAAGATGAATGGAAAGAAAACCAACAAATCTGACACGTTCAAGAGTTATTAAGATAATACCTTCAAATTTCAATACACTGAAGATATCGTGAAGAACCCTTCATTCGATTGTTAAATATTAAATTCGTAAGCATATATAGTTGTTGTGCATATGGCTTAAAGTCCAAAACAGCATATTCATAGTCCTAAATCCTCTAAGCTTACCTATAAGATGCTTATAATTCATATAAAACTCGTGTGAGACGAGATCTATAATTAATAAAGGATTAGCAAAGAACTTTGTAATTATGTGTTGTACAATAATTCATTATAAGTAATCCATCATGTTGGAACATAATGTCTGTAGATTGTATTCATTTGAATGTGTCGTAGAGTTAGAATGTAATTAGATCGAGTTGTAAAGTCCAAAACGCATTTATGTAAGTTTCGGAGGGTAACTAACAGTTACCCTCACGTAACTAAGTTACGGTCGCGTAACTAATGAGTTACGCGCGTAACTGAGGAGTTACGCGCGTAACTGTCTCCCAGACAGTTACGTGTGCGTAACTCTTCTAGGTTTCCGTGCTGCCTATAAATAGCAGCCTCGGGATCATAAATGCAGTTGTTGAAAGTTGTCAGAGCATTCATATCAGAGAATAGGTACGTGAGCTAACCCTAGGTCACGTAACTGAGTGTTCTTGAGTGTTAAAGTCTTGTAATCGATTGTTTAGGTTCTATTCGTGGTTGTAATCAAACACGTAAGCTTAATAGAATCATTCATTTGGTTATATCAACTGTTCTTCACCATACATACGCATAAACTAGTTATTCCGCAATTAGTTTAGTATTAGGGTTCAAAGGTGTTCCGGAATAGGCGACCGACAAGTGGTATCAGAGCCTCTATACTTGTTATAGAGGTCTTTGAATCCGTTTGGTGAAGATTGGAGCTGATTTGGGTTAGATCTAGGATTTGAAGAAAGTGTACTTTATTTCGGATTTTTTTAGATCTAGGCATTTCTAGCCATAGTGTGGTCTCGGGGTTCAGATATTGGGTTTACAGTTGGGTATATTTGATATCTGCAGAAGATGGGTTCGTAGTTTTGGGTATTTCTACGTTTACGACGATTTGAAGAAGTTCCAGCTGCAAGTCACGTAACTATAGTTACCCAGTCACGTAACTTAGTTACCCAGTCACGTAACTTAGGAGATACGCACGTAACTTAGTTACTTGAAGACAGTTACCCACACGTAACTAGGAAGTTACGCACGTAACAAGAAGTTACGCTCACGTAACTAGGTAGTTACGCTCACGTAACTAGGGAGTTACGTGCACGTAAATGAGTGCTGAAGACGTCCGTTTACTCCGTTTTCTAGCCGTTACTCTGCCCGTTTTTCGTTAGAAACATTAGGTGGGTGTTAGGTTAGATTCTCTGGTCATTCTTACTGATTCTACGGGTTCTGATTCGTGTGAAGACGGTTTGAAGGTTAGAGTAGAGTTCGGGGTATTCGGGATTCGGTTTTGTGATTTGGTTTTGATTAATCGGGTCTTCTGGTTTTCTACTTCTCGGGTATTAGTCAGTTGCTGATTTGGGTATTAGTTTGGATTCGTCATGGCTCTTTCTATGAATACGAATTCATTCAACATGGAACCGAGTCGTAATCCTCAAGTTCCTCCACTATACAATCCAAATAGAAGTGTGGAGGAATGGATGATGAATTTTAGGACATATGTTGCTTGCACGGATCCAAGCATGTGGACTCCTATCTTCTCGAAATATGAAGCTCCCTCTGATGTCAATGCGACCACCGGTGTTAGAACATATCGGGCTTCGTCTACATACACGGATGAAGAGAAAGCACTATTTCTCAAGAATCAGAAGGCGTTGGGAACGATTCAGTTTTGCTTGACTGACGAGATGAGAGCAATATTCCGGACGATCGATAATCCCCATGATCTATGGAATGCTATCTTGAAAAGATACGGAGGTACTGAAGCGATGAAAGCGATAAAAGCCGACATCTTGAAGAGGCAGTTTGACAACTTCAAGTGTGAGGAAAACGAGACTCTAGACATGCTGATTTCTAGATTTTGTCGGTTGATAAACGACCTCTATGAGTTAAAGGTCGAGTATAGCAAGCTTCAGACAAACACACGATTCTTGGATAGCTTGCCGCCGCATTGGGAAGTTCGTGTGCTCCTGTTAAAAGATAAACCTGAGTTAAGGGACTATGATTTTGAGGATCTCATCGACAAGCTACGGATAGCTAATCTGCAGATGCAGGAGAGAGCATATGGTAGCAACGTGTTCTCTCAGATTGTGCTTAGGGATAATTCGGGAGTTGCTTTCCTCTCGGATATCTCATCAACACAAGTACCTCCATCCTTAAGCTACTTGCCTCCGACTCCCAGTTTTCCAAGTTTTCAAGCAAGTCCTCCAGTGTCAAGCTCGACCGATTCACCTTGTCCTACATGTTCTACTTGTAGAACTTGTTCATCACGACGGGAAAGAGAAACGGCTCCCCTCCTAAAGTCTCAAGGGAGAGGAAAGGATGCGGCATTTAGTGCTACTGGTTCTCAGAATGTGGAACATGACCGTTTACAGTCATGTTTCCTCACTGCTTATAACGACTTGATCGACGGAAGGATAGCTAATTCCGCTCTCACTGAGGAAGATTACGAGCAGGTCCATCCAGACGATTTAGAAGAAATGGACATTCGGTGGAACATGGCCATGATGACCAAGAGGATCAAAGGCTTTCTCAACCGAACTGGAAAGAAGTTCATCGGGGGAGATAGAAAGAGTGGAATGGGGTTTGACAAGTCAAGGGTCAAGTGTTATAAGTGCAACAACTACGGCCACTTCGCTCGAGAATGCGGTCAACATTTACGCGAAGACCCTAGACATGACCAGGGAGATAGACATGGTCGACAACACCAAGGTTATCAAGCCCCTCATCAAGGAAGGAGTTATCAACAGGGAGGCTATCAGGGTCAAGCATCTCGGAACCTCAGAATTCAGGATGCTGAAAAGGATGCAACTGCTCTTCTTGCCACAGACAACAAGGTCGATTGGAACGCATACGAAGATATTGCGCAGAGAACGGAGCATTTCGCACTCATGGCTTCTACTTCGGATGTTTCATCTCCTAAGCCTGAGGTAGATATCGATCCTTTCACATCTGTTTGTACTAACTGCAGCGAGCTAGAGGCCCAGCTCGCTGTATGGAGTAACTCGGCTAGAGAGTTAAGTGTTGAGGTTAATAATTTTAGATTAAAAAATGATGGTTTGTCCAAAGAAAACAAAACATTAACTGTTTTTAAGAAAGAAAAACAAGTTGAAATTTCTGATCTAAAAATTATAATTGCTCGACATGTTTCAAAAATCCAAGAGTTTTCTGATGCTCTTGCAGCTGAAAAATTAACTGTTGCAAAGAAACAGAGTGAGATCGACACTCTACATGCAAAGTTAGCTGCAATTGCGAATTCGAAAGAAATTTTGAGTCATTTAATCGAGTCTCAACGGTCGAACACCAAAGACAAGGGTGGACTGGGGTATACTAGTATGCCTCCTCCACAACATTTCACCCCAGTCCCGGTCGATGGTACGTCCGCAGATTTAGCTCAATCTTCTTCTTTGACCTCTGAGGCTCCAAAAGCCGAAGAAACTGGTCCAGAAGCAAGTGTCAGTGAAAATGAGTCTAAAGTGATTTTAAAACGCCCAGACCACAAGTCTAAAGACCTTAATGACTTAAAAGACGTCCAATTGACTGACCACCAAGAGAGTCTTTTTGAGAAGGTCTTTCAGCGCCTCGAGAGCCGTCTTATCACTAAGATGGACAAGAAGTTTGAACAACTTCAGGTGCGTGAAGGAAAACGGATTCTTAAACAGTCCGATTTTGAGTCAAAGTCCACAAAGTCAAAGACTAAGGGTAAAGGGAAAGTTGAGGACAACAAACCTATTCTCACTATCCAAACCCATATGTCTAAGATTTTCACTCCGGGAGTGGCTTCTTCTTCTAAGCCTACAAGTTTCCCTCCCAAAGTGTCTCGACCAGTCCCTCAGACTAAGGCAACACCTCGAGTAGCAATTCCACAAGAGAAGATTCAAACTTCTCCGATTCATATGGATATTTCAAATGATCCAAGAACTTGCTACTATTGTAGAACCGAGGGGCACATTGCCAAAGTTTGTCCACGTTTACAAAGCTTGATTTTGAAACGTAAAGCATCACCAAAGAAGGATCGACTAATCAACTCCAAAGTTGATTCTTCTTCAGAACCGGGCCAAAACAAATCTTGACCGAAGTTGTTAAAGAAAAACAAAAGTCACCCAAACATCAGAATGGCACATCAATTTCAACCGATTACCAGAAAAACACCAAAATTTTGATGTGATCATTCTCGATGTCAATGGACGACCCAAGTCTGTTAAGGCTTGGGTCCCCATTCAAAACTGATCCTCTATTTTAATGTGCAGGGACGACCTAAGCGACCGAGCGGCAAAAACATTTGGTGTGTCGACAGTGGTTGTTCCAGGCACATGACGGGAGATCGTCATCTATTGACCGATCACATTGAGGTTGATGGTGGCAATGTCCTGTTTGCGGGGGAAAAGGGTGGAAAGATTACGGGACAAGGAAATATCTCTAACGGCGTAGTGACTTTTCAAAATGTCAACTACGTTAAAGAGTTAAAGCATAATCTTCTCAGTGTGTCACAAGTGTGTGATGAGAAGTTCTCTACTCTCTTCACGAGCAAGGAGTGTATGATTCTACGTGAAGGTTTTGTGATCGACCCATATTGGGTGCTGATTAGAGCTCCGAGAGTCAACGACATCTACTATCTTGATATGTCTAAAGCTACATCAAGTGAAGAACATCTATGTTTGGTGTCTAAAGCTTCGGAGCGGGAGTCAATTATGTGGCATAGACGAATGGCGCACATCAACTTCCGTAGGATGAATTATCTGGTGAAGCACAAGCTAGTCACCGGAGTTCCCAAAATGAGCTTCGCGATGAATGATTCCTGTATTTCGTGTATAAAGGGGAAGCAACACAAGAAATCGCATCCGTCAAAGCTTGTGAACTCCATCTCGGCTCCACTGGAGTTACTTCATATGGATCTCTTCGGTCCTGTAAGTGTAAAGAGTAAGGGAGGCAAATCGTATTGTTTGGTAGTCACTGATGACTACTCGAGATTCTCATGGGTTTTCTTCCTAGCAAGGAAGGATGAAACAACTGAACGACTAAAGTTTCTCCTTCTTCGACTAGAAACCCTTCTCGACGATTCGGAGCGATAATGGCACGGAGTTCAAAACCAACAACATGGAGCTGTTTTGTTTATCTAAGGGTATCTCTCATCAATACAGCGCTCCTCGAACTCCGCAGCAAAATGGAGTTGCAGAAAGGAAAAATAGAACTCTCATCGAAGCGGCTCGTACGATGCTTTCGGATTCTAAACTGCCAGTTTCTTTCTGGGCCGAAGCAGTCAATACAGCGTGCTATGTTCTCAATCGGGTTTCTTTGGTCAAACGTCACAACAAGACCAGCTATGAATTGATCAACAAAAGAAAACCGAATCTGCAGTTCCTCGAACCGTTCGGATGTCCTTGTGAGATCATGATCACAAAGGAAAGAATCTCCAAGTTTGGTGAAAAGACGCATCCTGGATACTTTCTCGGTTATTCGGCAGAGTCTCCAAGTAGACGAGTTTTTGATAAGACTACGGGCACGATTGAAGAAGCTTATGAGGTTACGTGTTTTCGGTATACTCCATCTACACCGGGTGATGGTCCCGAACACATCTTCGATTATGATTCGTTATTTCAGTCTTTCAACCTCGATTATCCTAGTGCATCCATTCCGGTGACACGAAATGAAGCGGTCATGATGCAAGGGGGAGAATTTGATGATACATTCTTTAATCAGTTTCAAACTCAAAGTGAAGATGCATCACCGTCCACTTCATCTGCTCTGATTCCGATTCAGGAGCTAGTCATTGAGCTTCCAGCTATTCAACAAGCTCCGACTCGGCCAGATTCTCCAGTCTTCGAAACTGCATCAGAAACTGCATCTGATGATTCAGAGAGTGATAACAATGTTTTTGAAGACTCCGCAGCTCAGATTGAAGAAAGTGATGAAGAGGAATCTAATGACATCGAAAGTGCTCCTCAACCTTCTAATGCTGATGTCTCGAATCCAGCTCCACCTTCTGATGAAGCAGAAATTCCAGCTCCGGTCGTGGAAAATGTGATTAATCAGGAAGAAGGTGTAGAAGAAAATGAAGCTGCTGTAGAAGAAACTGAGGCTGAAAATGTCATTACTCCGAGGAGATCAGTGAGAGAAAAGAAACGTCCTGGATTTCTGGATGATTATGAAGCAAGTCCCGCACTTCTGGAAGTCTTCGAAGCATGCTTTCTATCCCAAATAGATCCAAAGAACGTCATCATTGCACTAGATGATCCGTTCTGGGTAGAAGCTATGCAAGAGGAACTTCAACAGTTTCTAAAGTTGCATGTGTGGGAAAAGGTTAAGGCTCCAAGAAGAGAAAAGATCTTGAAGACAAAGTGGGTGTACAAGATCAAAAGAGACGATAAAGGCGAGATTGTGAGGAATAAAGCCCGTTTAGTTGTTCAAGGTTTCGAACAAGTTGAAGGTCTAGACTACGATGAAGTCTATGCACCAGTTGCTCGTTTGGAATCCATTCGGCTGTTCCTTGCATTCGCCTCCCACAGACGGTTCAAGGTTTATCAACTCGACGTGAAGAGCGCGTTCCTTTATGGCGAGATACGTGAAGACATTTATGTCACTCAGCCACCGGGCTTCGAGGATTACGAACATCCTGATCACGTTTTCAAGCTAAACAAGGCCTTATACGGTCTTCACCAGGCCCCGAGAGCTTGGTACGACACGCTTTCTGACTTCTTGACAAACAACGGGTTTGCAAGAGGCACGGTCGATCAAACCTTGTTCTCGAAGAAAAGAAAGGAACACTTGCTGTTGGTTTCAGATATACGTCGACGACATCATCTTCGGGTCAACTGATGACTCGATGTGTAAATATTTCGAGAAGTTAATGACGTCAAGATTCGAGATGAGTGCTATGGGTGAAATGAACTTCTTCTTGGGCTTGCAAGTTCAACAATCGAAGAAAGGAATTTACATCCATCAGACCAAGTATGTGCAAGATGTATTAACTCGTTTCGAGATGCTAGACTGCACACCGGTCAGCACTCCTCTCGAGATTAATCACAAACTTGGTCCATCACCTCACGAAGATGTTGTAGATTTAAAGCTGTATCGGTCGATGATAGGCTCACTGATGTATCTTACAGCGTCTCGTCCGGATATCACCTTTGCTGTGTCTTTGTGCGCGAGCTATCAAGCTGCGCCTAAGGCATGTCATTTGAAGGCCGTGAAGAGGATTCTCTGCTATCTCAAAGGGAAACCAACTCTGGGTCTTTGGTATCCATATGATGATCAAGACTTCGAGTTGACGGCGTATTCGGATTCTGATTATGGGGGTTGCAATTATGACATGAAGTCCACGACTGGTGGTTGTCAGTTCCTTGGATCGCGTTTAGTCTCGTGGCAGTGCAAGAAGCAAACCGCGGTATCCTTATCATCTGCGGAAGCTGAATACATTGCAGCGGGAAGTTGCTGTGCTCAGGTTCTTTGGATCCAGCATCAGCTTCGTGATTATGGTTTGATTGTTTCTCGCACCCCTATTAATATAGACAATACAGCAGCAGTGTGCATCATACGCAATCCGGTGCAACATTCGAAAACGAAACATATAAGTATTCGTTTTCATTTCATTCGTATGATAAGAACTTGATCACGTTACTCCAAATCGCCACCGAAAATCAAAAGGCCGATCTTTTGACAAAAGCTTTTCACAAGGGGCGATTTGAAGAACTGATCAAGTTAAACCGTCTCACCATTTTAGAAATCGCTTGACACGAACCACTATTTTTGTAAATATTTAAGTCTTTTAAAAATTAAAAAAAAAATTCAAAAAGATTTTTGGTTTAAGTTGTAGTTTACTCTCTAAGTCCTTTAAAATTAAAAATACAAAAAGATTTTAACATTTCTTAGGTTTATAGCTTTTCCTTTTCTATTTTACGGTTCTCGTGCCTATTAAGTGATTTGCAGTGACAGGAAGAATCCTTTGAGCTTACATACGCGTTATGGATCATATTCTCCTGGATAGACGGTTTCTGGAATCATTCTTGACGATTGGAAGGCTCCGAGTGCTTAAACATGCTCGACTGATCATATGCCTTCCCGTCAAGTGTAAAGGTTCTTTATCTCGTGATAAAGTGTAAAGGTTTGAACATGGTCATTTTTATCTCTTGGATAGAGTTTAAAGGTTAAAAACTTGTTTTCTATTATTGAGTAATAGTTTAAAGATAAAAACGTGAACTGAAACAAGTTTAAAATCGAAAAAAAGCGCGAAAAACACAAGTTTAAAAATGGGTCACGTATCTGAGAGATACGTGCACGTAACTAGGAAGTTACGTGCACGTAACTATTTAGTTACGGGCACGTAACTCTCAGTTACGTGCACGTAACTAAGAGAGAGAGTGGGTATAAAAGGGTTTAACTTTACTGTTTCATAACATCATTTCAAAAACCCTCTTTCAAAAACCCACTATTTCTCTCTCGACGATTTGGCGTTTTAGCAATCAATCTCACTCGTTTTCACTACTTTCTGTCTCGGAATCACTACCTAAGCATCACGGTATGATTTTCTCGACCTAATTTCGAGTTAAAGGGGTTGTTTGGCTGATATGGGTCACGGTTTGGGTTGTCATGAACCTAAACTCATAAACATGATTTCGAGTACAATGGTAGTCTTTGATTGTTGTTTTTCGGCTTAAATCAACGGATTAAAGAAAATTTTGATTTTAACCTAAAAATTAGGTTTAAACCGTGATTTTTCTTCATAAATGTCAAAATTGTGAAGTGTAAAGCACAATGTGGCTCGGAATAATGCTATTGAGATGATTTTGAAATAAAAACTATAGCGTATTTGGAGTTTCATTGATTTTGGAAAACGAAGGGGTAGAAACTGTTATGGGCACGTAACTTTAGTTACGGGCACGTAACTGATAGTTACGGGCACGTAACTAAGAGTTACGTGCACGTAACTGAGGTACCAAATTCTGTGTTAGCACGTAATTGCTAGTTACGGGCACGTATCTCCTAGATACGTGCACGTAACTCATAATTCACAGATACTGTTTCAGCACGTAACTACAGTTACGGGCACGTAACTCCCAGTTACGTGCACGTATCTGTTTAAAGAAAATGTTCTCGACCGTTGAATTGTCCAGTTATGCTGCCCAAATTTTTCAAAAATCTATTACGTAAGACAAGTTACGCGCGTAACTATACAGTTACGGGCGCGTAACTGTCAACAGATTCCCGTCTGTTTTTTGCAAATTCAATTTGCTTAACGTAATTGATTCTAACGATTGCATCGTAACCTCATTTCACTCAAAAGTAGTCTATGCATGTCTAGGATGTTGCTTACAATGTCTTTTAGTAGTTTCTGTGCATTTACTAACTTTTCTCCGAGTTTGTTGTCTTTGTGTGTAGAATGGCGCCTAAGAAGGATGTTGCCATAAAGAGACACAACTCAGTAGCATTATTATCCGCTGATAAAGGCGCAGGGTTCGAGGGGATTATCAACTATCTGGTTCGAAGTCCTATTGCCTACGCGCTCAGAGTTGACCCAGAACTTAAGCTGGAGCTTATTAGCGAATTCTGGAAAAATGCGGGAGTAAACACATCGGTCACTCCTCCTTCCATTGACTCCATGGTTCGGGGATATCCAGTGGTCGTTACTGAAGATGTGATCAGGACGGTTCTTCAGTTCCGTGATTCTGCTGATGCCACCGATATACTGCCAGATAATACGATTTTTGGGTGCTTCAAGCAGATGGGGTATTCCGGGCGTCTGGACTCCCTCCAGTTCTTAAAGTCTCAAATGCATGTGCTCTACCGCTTTCTCATGCACACGCTCATTATGTGCATGTCCAAGTGGAAAGGGGGTTATGATGTACTGGATAGACGGGGTCAATCACTGATGGTGTCTCTGGTCTTCAACCACAAGTACAACACCTCCAGATTCATTCTCAACAATATGATCTGGAATCTGGAGGATAAGAAGAAGACCTTTGACCAGTACCCAAGATTTGTGACTTTGATGATCGATCATCTTCTACCGGATCTTCCTTATACTGGTCCATACGGAAAGGCACAGAAGATAAACCCCTGGTACTTTGCAGACTGCAAAGGGGTTGGTGAAGAGTTACCTCTTCAAGGAGCTTTGATTGATTCCGCCTTTCAAGCACCAGCGCTCAACGCTTATGATCAGCTGATTACTCCTGACTCCCCGAAGCAGACCAAGTCTCGGAGGTCGTCCAAGTCTGTGGCTTCCGATACTGATACTGAGGCTGCTTCAAGCAAGAGAAAGAGAACGGGGAAGAGTAAAGGCAAGAAGAAAGTAGAGGTTGTTGAGGAATCTGATTCAGAGTCTTCTGCTTCAGAGCATGAAGACAGTGAAAGTGACGCTGGGTCGGAGGAGACCGTTGAACTCCCCGATGCCACAAAGCAGTTGGAGGAAGCATTGGAAGAGTTGATAGTTCTCAAGAGGACTATGTCAGTGGGTGATTATAAGGCGAGACGCAACAGGCTTGGGAAGCAAATAGCGAAGGCAGGGAAAGTTAAAGGAAAGGCTTCCAAAGGAGTTACTTTTAAGGAACCGGCAGTTATAGTTCCCTCGCCCAAGCCTGTCCGTACAGTCAGGATGAAGTCAGCTGAGTTCAGGGGTATTCAGCCGGGTACGTTTGGGCAATCTCCACCTTCATCGGCGATCAAGCGCCCCCGCACCACTCCCGCTTCACCCGAGGTCTCTCCTCAACGACCTTTGGTAAAGCGGTCAAAGCAAACCACAACCACTTCCACCACCACAGCTCCTCCACCAATCATCACCACTCCTCCACCGGTCATTACTACACCTCCTCCACCACCAATCACTACCACTCCTCCACCGATCATTACTACCACTTTCCCACCGATCACTTCTATTCCGTCGGGCAGCTCTTCTCAACCGGCGATTACAGTTGGCCTAAGTGATCTGGTCAGGCAGATGCAACGCCAGCTGGGAAATCTCCAGGGCTCACTGAGTGAGCATGAAAAGAGGATCAAGAAGCTCGAAGGTCAGGTGAAAGCTCGAGATGATAAGATTGCATCTTTGGAGAAGAAGATTGCTAGTTTTGAGAACGATGTGGAAACGGTTCGGGGTGAGTATGATCACATCAATGAGCGTCTTGATGAATTGATAGATGAGAAGAAAGCCGAGGAAGGCGAGAAAGACGATGATGATGATGAGGACGACGATGATGAGGATGAAGCTAAGAAAGATGATAAGGGTGATGACGATGATGCCCCGAAGGACGATAAAGATGATCAGTCCAAGCCTGATGATGATGCTGGTGGTTCCGGTGCTCTTTCTCTCATGAGCTCCGGAGATCAAGGGCAAGCAGATCCTTCAGGACCGGGACAACAAGGCGAATCTGCCTCCGGTCCTGCTAAGGATCAGGATTCTCCTGCTAAGGACACTCCCACTCAGGGGGAGTCCACTAACCCTAATCTTGCACTTGTCTTAGTTGATGCAGGTACACATTCTCACCCAATCCAGCCAGCTCGGCCTACTATGTCTGCTCAGGGCTCTACTACGGTAGTTCCCAGATTCGATGCCATGCCAATGCCAGAGGGTGATGCCGCCTCTATGGTCCACGGGAGTTGTATGTTTGAGGACTCCGAGGACGAGGTCGATTCAGCGAGATTAAAGAAAGCCACCGCATCACAAGCAGCCGGAGCAAAAGACAAGTCTAAAGAAGTAGATGAACCGGAGCCCCCAGTTGTTCCCGCTCCTCCCGTGAAGACTCATGTTCACTACGTTGATAGCCGAGGGAGGGAGATAGATCACAAGGTTTTTGACACAGTTGGTGTTATCGCCGGTTGCAATCTTGTAGGCCAGTGCAAAAGGCTCATTCTTTCATGGCGCTACATCGATAACACCGACTTCTTTGCCTTGCTGCGGACAAATGGGGTGCAGTATATGAGGATGAAGTACGCTACGTTCAACTCTCTGCCTTATTATGAGTTGAAGCGTCTTGCGGATCTGGAACCGACGAACCTCACCTCGGATGCTTCAAAGCTCTTTTACATTCAGTTGCGGTCCGACATCCACTATGAGAAGTATGTGAACTTCATTCTCACCAGGCCTGTGATCAAGAAGTTAAAGAAGAAGAATCCCAAGACGGGAAGGCGAGAGGTGAAACACATATACCCAGAGGTCAAGCAGCTTAGGACCTCAGGATTTCTTGGCAGACCTTGATTCTTGGGGCTTTGACAAGAAGACTCGGGAGGCAGTGATGTTTGACAAAGATGGGAAAGTATTACTAAGGATCTATGATCCTATCCATCTTCTCTGCCTCTCCGAAGAAGACCTAAAGCGGCTGAATCAGAAGAAGATTTATTCAGCATGGAATGAAAAATCTTTTGGCATTGTCTTCTCCCATGTGGTCTACATATGCGTTGAAAAGGGGTATCATTCGAAGAACTTGCCGTTGGTGCTTGAGGATGCGGCGTAGATTTTTGTTTGCAGATTTTTAGCTGGCTTTTTGGTATTTCTTCAATTCCCAGCTCAAACAATATTCTTATGTCTGTAATATCTGTTACCATCTTTTGATATATCGATGTTTATTTTACTTGAATGATTGTTTGTAATGTGTGTGATGAGTGATTCGGTAGGTTTTTGATTCCTATTTGAGTTACGTGGTCCGGTTTGCGTTCAAACTTCTACTTTCAAGTTTAATTTACATGCTTATATTTTAAGTTTAAAGTGTTTAGACTTCGCAACATATAACAGTTGCGAACTCGAACAAAAACCGTTTTGCTTAAATGCAAAGCTCTTTTCAAAAGAGTCTAAAGTTTTGACACTCGTCGAGTCTAAAGTTAAATAATCTCGACTGAGTCTAAAGTTTTTGAAACTCATTGAGTCAAAGTTTAATAATCTCAATTGAGTATAAAGTGTCCAAATGATAAAAACCTAAATCTTTGATCGTGACTTCGAAACTTTTCTTTTTAAGTTTTTAGGACTTGTATAGTTATAAAAACAATAAAATTCAGAAAAACATAAAAAGAGGGGGAGAAAGTTTGTGAAAACCTTAGGAAATGATAGTACATCGCAGATTTTAAAACTCAGAATCATAAGTGTTTGTTCGATGTATTAGTAGGTATGGCCAATATCATATAAACAATTTTCCGAACCTGTTTCTAATGGGTAACACGGTTAAGTTTGTTCATCTCAGTGATAAGCTGAAAACTTTCGGTGTGCCTGGATTCTGTCACCATAGGATTTTATATATATATATAAATAAGTATCTGAGAGTAATAGAAAAAGCGAGGAAAAGAAAAATTGAGAGAAAATAAAAAAAAAACAAAATAATAAATCGCTTTTATCTAAAACTCAAAGAGTTTTCATAATTATTTAAACTCAAAAATTCCTTGAGGCGCTCCTGGATTCTATAATGTTGCGAAATCATAGTTTCCTTGAAGTTAGTATAAAGGTGAGGAGTTATAAATAATTAAATCTAAGTAAAACTCGTATCCTTGAGGCGCTCCAGGATTATATAAGGTTGCGAAATCATAGTTTCCTGCAGTTAGTATAAAGGGGAGAGTAGAGTCAAATAAGAATTCCATAACTCTTGGTGCTTACTTGATAAACGGCAGAGACAGAGGGAGGAATTCACGAGTCAATCAAGCTTATTAAGCTTCAATAAAGTTTTTTAAAAAACTTAAATAAAGTTAATAAATAATGAAAATGGCATAAGTGCTTAAAATCAATACTATATGTATGCATTTTCAATACTTAGAATAGTTAATAACTTAGGAATAAGGTGACAGTTCCCGAAATAAATACTGGAGGTTTGATGACGCTTTGAGGGAAGTTCGGATTTAGCTAAGTGTAAATATAAGTGGGATCCATATAAACAGTTGTAATCTAAATAATCGGAAGATTTTTTGTATGATATCTATGTTGTATTTAAGAGGACAAATATACTAATAATCGGCTGATTCGTGTGATTCGACTTCTGCGATATGATCCTAAAAGCAAGCTAATCCCTATCCAAAAAGATTTGCCCTTTTGTAGGTTGCTAAAGTAGTGTGAATAGCTTATAGTTGAAAACCACAAAAATATTTTCGGTTATAGGTTAAGAAAACAAACAAAAATCCAAAAAGATTTTATTTCTACGTTTATTTTCTTCGTTGTCACGTATCGGTTATGGTTAAAAGGTTTTATCAAGTGTTTTCTGAAAAATGAGAAATTTTATCAGTTTAAAGAACAAAAACACGTATTTGGTCAGTTTTGTCTTTGTAAGCCAGGTTTTACAAAGTTAAGGATCGGATCTTGAAGAGTTTAGCACTTCCTGGAAGTCAAGGACTCGAAGCTGATATTCATGGAGCCGCGTTGCTTAATGATGAAGATTAGCTGTCAGAAAGATTCGCAAGTTATCGGTTGCAGACTATACACCGTACAAGTCTCTATGAAGTTTAAAGGAATCATCTCTCGATCTCTCGACACCAAAAGTTCAAGAAAACTTTGAAGAATACAAGCTACATCCAAGGGGGAGTTTGTTGGAACATAATGTCTGTAGATTGTATTCATTTGAATGTGTCGTAGAGTTAGAATGTAATTAGATCGAGTTGTAAAGTCCAAAACGCATTTATGTAAGTTTCGGAGGGTAACTAACAGTTACCCTCACGTAACTAAGTTACGGTCGCGTAACTAATGAGTTACGCGCGTAACTGAGGAGTTACGCGCGTAACTGTCTCCCAGACAGTTACGTGCGCGTAACTCTTCTAGGTTTCCGTGCTGCCTATAGATAGCAGCCTCGGGATCATAAATGCAGTTGTTGAAAGTTGTCAGAGCATTCATATCAGAGAATAGGTACGTGGGCTAACCCTAGGTCACGTAACTAAGTGTTCTTGAGTGTTAAAGTCTTGTAATCGATTGTTTAGGTTCTATTCGTGGTTGTAATCAAACACGTAAGCTTAATAGAATCATTCATTTGGTTATATCAACTGTTCTTCACCATACATACGCATAAACTAGTTATTCCGCAATTAGTTTAGTATTAGGGTTCAAAGGTGTTCCGGAATAGGCGACCGACACATCAAGCATCTTTGGTGAAAAACACATAATTTTTTGGGAGTTATGGTTCTAGTTTTGGCTCTCGTAGTTGTTATATCGAGTTTGTTTTTTACTTCGGGCTCTTGTTGCTCTCATCAGTAAAACATGGTGGACACCGATTAGTATACAAACGATGATGAAATCACAAGGAATCAAAGGACTTCTGTATGCACTTCCTCATGGAAACACTACAGTGATCACCGAGATGAGAAACGGATCCATGAGTTACAGTGACAAGAAAAGTCGACAGGGAAACCAAACTAGGGAACCTTATACTTCCGGCTAAAGTGAATATTTACATCTAAATTCTTGCACTTCATCACAATGCAGAAATTTGAGGCAACGATGTACATTGTTTCAAACCTGAAAGATTCGCAAACGGGGTTGCTGGAGCAATGAAGAATAATGCTGCAACATTTTTGCCATTCGGGTTGGGACCACGAACTTGTGTTGGATTAAACTTCACGGTGAATGAAGCAAAAATTACACTTTCTATGATCTTGCAGCGTTACAGGTTCACCCTTTCGAGTAATTACATCCATTACCCTGTTGATGAGTTCCTCCTTAAACCGAAGAAAGGTGTCCAAGTTATAATTATTAATATTTGAAAGACAATTATGTTTATTTTACTTCTCATTTGTTCGATCTGTTATCTTACAAGATGTAATCGTGTTTATGTTCAATAACAAGGACTAATGTCGGGGACTTTATTTATGACTTGCGCTGACCCAGTTGTCACAACTATTTAGAGACGATTATGTTTATTTCCTGCACAATCATCCTAAATATTTACCAAGACTCGAGAAACTATACCCAAATACACGAAGTTTTTATTGGCTGTTCGTTGCCCAATGGATCATTAGGTAGAATGATTCAATCTGATACATTATTAAAAATCAACATTTTGTCGTCTGTTTATGATTACTTAATCATTAAGTTAATGATTGATTCCAAATAACTAAAATATAGTCCCTAGGTGAAATATCACTATCTCGTTGATGTCGAAAAAAGAAGCATATGTTTGTCTCAATAAGTAAGCTTTAATCAAGTCAACAATGGCGTGTAATAGGGAAACAACGATTTAAAGAGAAGGGTAGATCTGTAAATATATAATGACACAATATCATACTTAACCAGATAGGCCTGCATAATAAGAGATTATAATATTCGAAAAACCTTTGAAACAATTCCATAATAACACATAGAGAACACTTCTTACAGAAATTTTATTGTTTTCGCTTCACAATGTTGAGAGGAAGGTAATCGCATTAGAAAATAGGTATCTGTATCTGCAACCTTTTAACCTCCACAGCACGATCCACATGCGGGAAGAGAATCTGCAAAGCGAAAGAGAGTCATCAATATTGTTGGATATTATAAGTTAGACATGGATAAATGGGCGGGTCGGGTAATGGGTCAAAACGGGTAATTTTTGGTATGTGTTGAAAACAGGTTGCATGGACCCAAAAGACTTTTGTCAAAATTCTAGATATTAAAAAAAATCAATTCAACAACAATCTACAATTATGGATTTAATTATTTAGGATGTTTTGTGAATTAAAATTACACTTTGGCCGACTTTTAACTCATTTCCTTTCAAGTTTATTTCTTTTATACACAACCCGAATTGACCCGTTAATAAGTAAACATGCTAAATTTGCCACGTCAAAGTCGTTAGAAAACGAAGAAAGTAATAACGTACTGTGGTCTATGCCTCTAACATTGTCTAGTCCACGTGGAGGCCCGCGAGGGCCGCCACCATATGGACCACCGCCACCAGGGCCTCCCCCATCCGATTTTTTGCTGGAACCAGATAACTTCCTGTAACGATCAGATTTTTCCATCTACATTGAACACATAGGGTGAGCTTTAATGAGCATTTATAGATAGTGGTTTGTTTGAAGAAAACAATCTTTAGTATTACTATTACCGAAAACATAGTGGCAAAGAACACGGAAATGAAATTGATGATAGCCCAAAAGAAATCAATGATTGTTCTGAGACGCCAAATGGATCTATTGGATTTCACAACGCCTAGGGAATCAACACAAAGTAAATTTAACTTCAACACAAACAACAACCATAAAAACACCATAAACAAAAGCATGAGTGCATTTGGAGAAGAACGAAGTTGGACGAGCAATACAGAGTTTTACAGATACACACATAAATATAGATAGAAGGACTTGATGTTTCATAAATAAACTTTGCTAAATAGTAAAGATCAAGAAATGCTACATTTATCTACGAACATTTTTGTACCAAGTAAACCTCAAGATCAGTTCTAAACGAAGGACATAAAGAACGTTCATTCTTTATAACTCTCAACCAATCTCTCTTTGCCAAAGAAAAATCTAACAAATTTTTGTTAAGAGCATTTCCAATCATCAAACCGTAAAACACCCGTCACACCAAAAAGGTCGTTAGATCAACACATATATAACAATGAAAAACACTCTCAACCATCACATTGAAATTCGACGTAAAGGCTTCAAAGACGCCATTCCCAAACCATTGAGAGTGTTATAAGGGCTTAAAGTCAACTAATTAACATTAGATCTTAGTCAAAAGACTCGTCATCATCTCGAGTAACCTGAACAGAAAAACCTTATCCGTTTACCCGATCCAACATTAAAAAGGATCTAACCCCTAGTTTATCAATTAATGAAATCAAATGGTTCCCTAATTCAATCCTCATAATAATATGTTCTAATTATCCACAATTTAATAAACAATAATTAAATAAAAATGAAATTATTATTATGCAAATTAAGGGTTACACACCTCTTTCTACATACGCCATTAAAAGAATTTTTTTTACTTTTTTTTGTTCTTCTTGTTCTCACCCACAAAGAAAAGGTAATTGGGAATTAAGAGGAAATCGAATTAAAATTAAAAGGATTTAATTATAATGTTTTCAATCAAAACCTTTTAATTCGTTGATATTTTTTCTCAAATTCTTTTCTTCCTATCTTTAGTTTTAACTTATTATTTTTCACTTTTTATTGTTCTTCCGTCAAACTACATTAATTTTTTTTACTTTAAATGCTAATTGAACTAATTGAAATGACACGTTTTTATACCAATATTTTTAAGTAAATACGTTGTGCTAAGACTTCATGCTCTTGACCTATCAGGCTTACGAGGTGAAGACCTAGATAACCTTACTCCTCTATTCCTATAATGTGTTCATGAATACACATTCCTTATGATACATCTTCTCTTATTTCTTCTTTTTGTGAAAGACTTCGATAAAATTAACTATCTGGTTTGATTATTGAAATACCATTGCAAATGACCATCCCGAAGATGCACAAGAAGCTACAATCAAGTGAGTGTTATTCCATTACATCTTCCGGTTTCAACAAACGATTGTTGCTAGTTTATTTCACAATCTTATACAATTGTTGCTACTTCCTAGTTTAATATATACAATATTTTCTCTTCGCCTAGAGAAATGTCCCAACTATCTCCAGAAAGCAAGCTTGTTGTATCAAACTTATAGGTTCGTTCATATACAATGTTGTGATAGATGAAATAGACAATGCTCGAATATGGTACATGACGAGTGAATGATGTGTTGTGTTGCTGGGAAAGGCACCTACTAGGCCTTAGTCTATATGGTACATTTTAACTGTTTGCATACATGATATGTCGACCCTATTGTTTTCAAAGTTCTGCCATATTTATTCGTGTGGTTATATCTTGAAACACATGCTAACTTGTGAATTTTCAAAGTATATTGAGTTGTATTTAAGTTATTGCTAAATTTACAATGGGAGGCTAGTCTTCTAACACATTATGGTCGACTTCCTACCTATTTAGGCTTTATTAATGTAACAGGACCTATAATGTTTTTTTTTCTTTCTTTTTTACTAACTGATATTTTAGTCACTAAAGCCTTTTCTAAAGCTAATGTGAAAGCCCTTTTATGACTAAAGCCATTTAGTAATGAGATGTTTTGAGCTTTTTCTGACTGAAGTCATAATAGACTTTTAGTGATGTTGGTGGTAGTGACTGTTTTTTGTTTAGAAAGAGTAGACCAAAAGGTCTTCAGTGACTGTTTTTCAGATATTTCCTGACACTTTTTCAGTCAGTAAAAGTCATTTATTTTGTAGTGACATGATAACCTGCAACCCGTGGCACACTCATACTCACATGAAGTCTAAACTCCTTCCCATTGTAACTTTTGTGTCTGATCCTACTATGTAGCGTTGTCTTGGTAATGTTCTTCAATATTTGACTTTCACTCATCCAAATACTATCTATGTTGTTCATCAAGTTTGTCTATTTATATATGCATGATCCCCGGTTGTCGAAAGACTCATCATTTCCATATTCCATTATCGTGTTTTACTTATATATAACCTTATCTCTTGGTCCTCAAAGCGTCATGTTGTGTCTAGGTCTAGTAACTAATGTTGTTGTCGATGTGATGCATGGCTACACAATATTTTGTTAGAACTTCATCGTCCACTCTCTCGTGCAACTTTTGAATTTTGTGATAAGGTGAGTGTAGAAAATTTTTGATCTAACCTAGTAAAACACCAAAGCACCAAACAATGTTAAAATAGATTTACACTTTGTTCAAGAAAATATTGCCATTACTCGTATCTATGTGTTCCATGTTCCCTCACCTAGGGGTGACCAAAAAAATCGAGAACCGGCTAGAACCGAAAAAAACGGCCCCCATTTGGACCGGAACCGAACTGGACCGGCTATGATGGTCCGGTTCTCGGTTCCCAAAAATACTCAAAAAATAAATCCGGTCCGGTCCATGGTTAAACCGGCGGTTCACCGGTTCGGACCGAAAAGTTAACTTTTTTTTTAATACATATCCTAATTTTTTTAATATCGGACCAGTTGAACATATATGTTTATACACCTATTAGTTTTATTAACTCTGCAAATTTAAAGTTGTAGAGGCGATCTCACGTAAAGATAATGTTATGTCTTCCTATCATATAGTTTTATTGACTTTCAACTCTTAATCTATATAGTTCTTTAATTTATTAATAAGACATATACAACAACTCATATTCTTCTTCTATTCAAATCCCGTCTTTGCCTATGGAATCGCGCCAGGGTCGGGTTCGGGTCGGGCTGGGGCTCCGGATTTTACAGTGTAGAAACGGGTTGGGTTTTTTTTTCCGGATCGGGTTCGGATCGGGTTGGGTATTAATCTGGTATGGGTCTGGGTTTGGGTAATCTTGCTGCACGTGTCCTGCTTCTTGACGCGTGTTTGCTCTGTGTCGTCTTTTCTCTACCCCCGTCCCTCTGTTTCTCCCGCTTCTCTATTTCTTCTCTACACAATATTCTTTCTCTCTTTCTCCAAGGTGAAACCCTCTCTCTCTCCAAGGTGAAACCCTAATTGCATGTCGAAATCGCCGGCTGGTATTCCGATGGATTGCCGATCGAAGTCGCCGGCTGGTCTTCTACCTGTTTCACTAGCGACCTCGTCCGGTGTTGGTACGTCTTCTTTTTATCTTGATTTCACTTTAGGCGCATGAGGTAATTGTTGTTTTTGTTTTTTTTAATTAGTTTGTAGATACGATATTTTCTGTCGGACTCCTAGATCTGCATGTCCAAATCGTCGGCTCGAGGAAATCAACGTTGGTTGATATTCGTCTGTTTCACTAACGAATTCGTCCGGCCCGGGTTCGTCTTCTACTTATTTTGATTTCTAGGTTTTGGTTCTGGAATAGTCTCCGACCAATAATGGTTGTTATGTTTTTTTAAATTTGTTTGTAGATGCGAAATCTGATTGCGTTTCTGGTGGACTGTCTTTCTCCGGCGTATTTTCAGTCGGAATAGTTGTGGTTGCTTTAGAGTGGATGACGTCAAACATTTTTTCGACTCTAACAACAGGTGTGGAGGTTTTGCTGTTCCTTCGGAGGTATGGAAACATCGTTTTTGGTTTTGGTGTTTTTTTTCATTTATGTCGAACTTAAATTACAAAGTTTTTGTTGTTTATGTATATGCATGTTGATTATTGATGTTGTTTTGTTATGCGTGTTGATTATTGATGTTGTTCTGTTTTTGGTATTGCGTTGTGTTGGTAGAATAGTAAGGGAGCAGAAAGTGATCAATCTGCTTCCCAAAAATTGCGAAAGGGCAGGTGAGAATATCAATAATTCAAATTCGTGTTGTTGAATCTGTTAATGTTTTGAACAATTGGATTGACATTTCATTGGTTTGTTATGATTATGAAAATCAGCAAAACAGGAAGTCCTCATTTGTTGTTAGATTCGAGAGGATCTTTGATTTCGTTCGTTTTGAATTTCCCGCAATACGGGTACCCATGGCTAGACGTGGCTTCGCTACCAAAGGGCAAAAAGCCCAGCTGCTGACCAATTGCCTCGGATTCGACGTCTCTAACGTTGATGGACACCTTTTTTACTACAGTGTATGTTCTTCCTTTTCGTTTTGGCAATGTGTTTTTTCTTGAAAAGCTGTTGATTATTTTGTGTGTTTAGTGATACTTTCTTTGTGATGAATTTCAGGGTTTACTAAAGGACTGTGTTCGTGGCAGAAAAAGTGACTGCGGGATCAGTAAAGTCAGCAGAATGTCATAGACATATATGCTACTAGCATGTGGTATAATAAGTAAGGATGGTAATTAGTTTGTTTTCCATTGTATACGTAAATTGTTCTGTCTGTAATTGTTTATAAATAACATAATTATCCGAAAACAAAATATGAAAAGGTAGAACACAAAACAAACAAAAATTGAAGGATTGAGAAAGATGAATTATCAGTTTGAGCTGAAAATTGGGGTTTCTGGAAAGAGGTTTTTCGATTTGAATATTAGGCTTTTGGGTTGGAAAAACTTGGGTACAGAGTTGTTGAGTCACCAGCAAAAAAATTGTCTTCGGGTTTCCGTCCTGCTGCGGGCTGTGGTGTGTCTTTCACACTATGTAGCAGCACGGATATGACGAGACAATTTTTTTTGCTGTCGGCTCATTGATTCTGTACCCAGGTTTTCCAAACTCAATACCTTTCAAATCCAAAAACCTCTTTTCAGAAACCCTAATCTTCAGCTCAACCTGATAATTGATCTTTTTCAGTTCTTCGATTTTGGTTTGTTTTGTCTTCTTCGTTTTTATGTTTTCTTTTTAGACAATTGTGTCAGTTAAAGCTGAGCATCTGGCTGGAGTTAGAGAAAAAAGTGAAAGCTGCTAGGAACCACGTATGTCATAGGGTGCGGTGTACTCTATGGCTTCGGAGGTTGCTGTTATTCCTTTCGACCATCCTTCACTTTTTTCTTTAACTTCAGCCAGATGCTCAACTTTAACTGAACAGTGTGTATAAACGGTCTACTTATATCTTTTTATATAAAGTGATTAATAGAGTTTAAAGTCATATGAATTGCTTGGAGAAAGTGGGAAATTCCAAATTTAAACTCTTTACTAGACGTGTTGATGAGGTCATCTGAGCTTCGTTGAAATGAATATCAGTAGCTAGCGAAACTCGTGGATGGGATATAGCAGGCCAAACATTTGGATGAAAAGCTTTTCATCTATCTGTTTGACCTACAGTATTTTGCGAATGCTCTACAGTTTCGACAGATATTGATTTTCCTTCCAACCTACCTCCCGTGACTTTACTAACATGTAAGGACGGAGTTTAACTTTGGAATTTTCCATTTTCTCCTAGCACTTCATATGGTTTTGAACAACGTTATTCATTGTATTTTGTGGTAAGTAAGAAACAAAATTCAAAAAATTTGAAACGCTTGGGAAAAATGTAAATACCTGCTGACATCCTTATGGAGTAAGTCGAGTTAGGTTGGCAGCCATCGAATGTGGGGAGTGGAATGCCGGAGGTCTGACACTTGGATAAAAGGTTTTTATCCAACTGTGGGACCTCCGGTATTCCATTCTCCAGGTTCGATGACTGTCAACCTTACTTCATACGAAGTTCCAATAGGTCCATCAGCATGTGGGTATCAACTTTTTCTTTAGAAAATCTATTTTCCACGGGTAATTCAAATGGTTATTTAATTCATTTGGACCTAATTTTCCAGTTGTAGATTTAGTGGATTATGTTGTTTAATTGTTAATTCAGGTTTCTGTAATTTTAGGTTGTAATTCATTTGATATTTATGAAGAGGCTATGATGATGAATTTATTTAACACGTCTGACTGTATTCAAGCAGAGTTGAGATCATCTGTATCTTGGCAGGGCAACTCGGATGGTTATGTCAGATGGCATTGCAACCGATAAGTAAGTTTGCAGCCATGGCAGATTGGTCCACTCTCTTTGGTTGTTAATAAATATGAGCCCCATAATCATTACATGGAAGTCGAACCCATTTGTCTATTCAAATTCCGTCTTTGCCTTTGGGGTCGGGTTGGGGTTCCGTATGGGGCAGGGTATTGCCGGGTTTTGGGTTTAATTCTTGGGTTTGGGTGTTTTTTAGCTTATTCTATTTGTCTGGGTTTTTTGAGTGGAGGCTTTGATGATGAATTTATTTAACACCTCTGAGTGAATTCAGTTTAAGCAGAGTTGAGATTATTTGTATCTTGGCAGGGCAACTCGGATGGTTATGTCAAATTGCATTGCAACCGATAAGCAAGTTTGCAGCCATGGCAAATTAGTCCACTTTGTTTGATTGTTAACAAATCTGAGCTTCATAATCATTTTGGTTCCTGTAACTCATTTTAGTTCCTAAAATTTTATGAAACTGATCTTTTTATTATTCTAATCTTCCTTGCGGATCGAGTGAGTAAAAATATAGGATTTTTGTCTTCGTATTGATGTGGGGTAGTAGTTTTGGGCATGGTATTACTTGGCATGTGGTTGTTGTCGGTCTCCACAACGTTGTTGTGTTTCTCAGATTCCGGTTTCTGTTGAATCATCTTTGCCTAAACATTTTGATTGTGGTGGTGTGCTTCCTGCTCGCGAGGAAAGAAAGAAGAGCGACAAGGTTAAGTTCAGATTTGACTGTTTGCAGCATGGGAGCAGATTACCCAAAAAATACCTGGGAAGAATGAAAAAAAAAAAAGATATCTCGGTAACGAAAACTTAGTTATTGTCGTCACTGTGGTGCTCCTTTCTGGTATCACGAGAGGGTTTTGCATTGTTCGACTCGCAGTAATGTTGTTTATAGTCGATGCTGCAAGTGGGATTCTGTCGTTTTATCTATATCATATTATTGTAACAGAACTATGGTTAACATATTCGAAGGAATTATTAAAATTTCATAGACATCATTTATAAGGTGGTTAACTTTGGCATATTTAAAGTGTTTACTGTATATTATAAAAACGCAAATAGATAATTCAAGGTAACAACTTTCACAGATTAAACGAGCGGAAACGTAGCGAACCCAAAGAGCAAAGAAATTCAGCAACATATCGGACCTCGTGCAACGCACGAGAGTCCCCTAGTTGATGATTAAGACATAACATTCAACTCAATGTAAATATTTGATTAAAAAATTTATCATAGTAAATGCACATGACGAATGAATAAATAATTTACGTTTTTTGTTTTTACTATTCGTATTTGGTTTCGTTTTAGTTTTTTACTATGGCTATTACGTATTTACGTTTATGATTCGTAATTCGATACGATTATTTTTTGTGTTGCTTATCATTTAACCTATTTTTTTCTTAATCTTTGCATGACTATTTATCCTTTTTAAATTGAATAAACTTTTTTATTACTATGTTGTGTATTGTGTGAGGTATTAAAACCGAAATGAACCGAAAAACCGAAGAACCGACTAGGAAACCGAACCGGAAATGACACGGAAAAAACGGTTCGGTCCTCGGTCCACCGTTTCTTGATTTTTTTTGTCTCGGTCCGGTCCGGTTTTTACCGGTTCGGTCCGATCCGTGCCTTTTGAACACCCCTACCCTCAACCCACTAATTTGCAGACATATTCACTAAAGTTTCTTTCATTTCAGGTCCAATCTAAGTATTAATGTGTCACATGCTCGGACTGTGAGGAACGTTATATATAAATGATATACTATAGTTTTAATAGATAGATTGTAAAACAAATAGAAACTATAAAAACAAACTTTTGATATTTTAATCAATGTTTTAAAAATCGGTTAAATCGGCCAGTTGAATCGATTTTTAGTAAGTCGGTTTTTTAGACCAAGTTCTTTTAGTTAAACCGTCCAATAATTGATCTGGATGGTTTTTCTGATTTTCCCGGGGTTTTTTCGATTTTACAGGTACAGATGAACTGTTTTTAAAAATTCATGAATTTTTTCTTTTATATTAGTTTTTTGATAATTTGGATACATTAAAGTTAATTTTTTATGTAGTTTAAAACTTAAATTTTTTATTATATCTATTTTGTAATATTTTTTTGCGATTTTTAAATGAATATTTGTTAGAATGTAACATATTTAGTAGCATTTTTATGAGAGTGTAGGCTGACCAGTTAACCCGGTTGGACCGATTGATTGAACCGTTTTCTAATGCTCGACCATTTCAACTAAAAAATCGGTTTTTAAAACATTGGTTTTAATGATTTACTATTTGGAGGTTTAGGCCAGAAGAGCAGAATGTAATTTGAAAGGCAAATTGAGTAAATAAAAACTAAAATCAAGAATAATTTTTAGTATTATTTGCTCAATTTAACATTTGTCTTAGTGATATGTGTGGTGACCCATCAACCTGTAGGTTATGGGTTCGAGTCCCGTTGTAAACATTTATGTAAATATGTATGAAAAATGTATAAATATAAGTTTGTCTTTCTAAAAGAAAAAGAGAAAAGAAAAAAAGGGCTCTTCATAAGTTGTTAAATAGGCTCATGTTAAAAGAAGCTGAAAATTGGGCTTGCTTAGTTTGACATGAAAAGGCCTATCAACTTTTATTTTAGTAAAATTAGAAGAAATTTTGACACATAAATTTATCTTAAAGGAAACATATGGTTATATAGTTTAATTAATAATCTCTTCAATAAGTGCATCATGAATGTACCGAAATGTATGCAACTATGAATATGTATATGAATTTAGAAATTGAACCTAGTCAAGTAAAAGTCATAAATGATGAAATGAGAATATAAACTTTTAATTTATCTGGTCCTCACCATTTTATGTGTATATGAAAATATCTGTCTGTCTCTTAATGGGGAGGGAAAGCCAACCAAGTTCATTGATCACGTTTGCTTTAAATGGTTTCTATATATACTTGTAACTAAGGCATGGTTATTCATCAAACATATTAAGTAATCGTAAACGAATACAAATGAAGGGAAACATCAAGTGTCTCTCATAGATCCTCTGAACACTTCATTGGGATGTTTCATTCAAGATTTTCTACTGAAGTGCTTGGGGATTTTCTACTGAAGTGTTTGGCGGAACTCCAAGTGTCACTTATAGGTATAAATCTAATCAGATTGTCAAAAAACAATGCAGCGGAAACAATTAGAATCAAACACATAATCAATATTAACTAAGTTAAGAACTTACCTTTGTTGTTGATTTACCTCGTTTAGAATTTATAGTGAAATCCTACTACAAGCTTGTACACGACACCTCCTTTATCAACAGACTTGTATGCTAGTACACGTTTATATTTCCTACAACTCTTTTCTAGATCCACAACCCTTGTCTAGCTTGCTTGCTTTAACCCGTATGCTCGAACCTCACCTCCTAGATGTTGAATCCCTTGAAGCCGATCACTAACACAAAAACGAAACCCTTGGGTTTGTTGAATCGATCGAATAGGAACAAGGGGAGAAATCGATTTGGGTTTAAGAACCCTAAAATCGATTATGGGATATCTAGAATAAGGGACTTGGTGTTCCTTATATAGTTAAGCAATGCTTTGAAATCCAAGTTGTATTAATTAGGAAGCCTTCATAATTACATAATACATCATCCTTTTATTAAATATTACACTTAACATATTAAGTGATATATAATAAATATATAAACGTATAGTCATGTCTAAATGTAGATATGTGCAACCCCGTAGACTCACATATTTATAGACACACGTTTTATTTGACGTGTTCAAATACCAACACCACTCGACACCAATAAACTCGATTTCATGCACATTGCTTATACTACTTTGTAAGTGATCTTCAAGAACATTAGCAACAAATATATTATGTAATATTTTGGAGAATCTGATATAATGAAATTTCCTAATACCTTTGTGAGAGCAGAGACTATATAAGTATATCCGTAAATGAAGCATAGTTGTAAGGAGTTTGAGGTTTTGGCTATTTGGCAAAAATTACGCATTCGTGTGTTTTACTATCCTCTTTAAAAAGTTTAGCGGGAAAAGTTTTTGATTGAAGGTGAATGAATTCAAGAATGTTGAACTCTTGAGGCAATCTTTGATAAAAAAAAATCTACTTTTTAGATGATTTGAATGTTGATTTTATGCAGAGTGGATGGTTTTCACTAGTAAAGGATTCAGAAGAAAAGAAACGATCTAATAAGGCAAGGGTACAAGAACATGTTGCTTGTTATTATCGAAGAACATACAACAATTGAACACATTAAAATGCCTACCGGCTCGCAGACACATTTTTTGTCATATGTATAATACTTTTGCTTTTATTCGATGAGTGACCATTTTTTGTTTAGAGAGCATTAAGAATGATTTGAACTCCATGTTGGGGTCTAACCATGAGAAGTTGAATAGGAGAGTGAACATAATTTGGTGACAGTTTAAACTTAAATCGTTGCAGAATCATCGCAAGTGCAATCTTGGCTTCCACTAATGCGAAATTTAAACCCACGCATGTTCTTGGTCCGAACCCAAATGGCAAGAAGGCTGCTGGCGTGTTGTTTGTTGCTTTTGATATGCCCCCTTCAAATCTATCAGGCTTGAATAAAAGAACATCTTCTCCCCATATTTTGGGGTCATGGTGAATCGCTAATGGCGAAATGTAAAGCTCCATATTCCGTGGAAGGGTTATATCTCCTAATTGAATTTCTTTCTCAACTTTCCTTTTTAAGACAGGAACCTGTGGGTATAGTCTTAAAGATTCTTCAATGATCATATTCATCTAAGATCATAATAAAACAAAGTTGAAAAACTTGTCATCAATGATTATAACTGAAAATTAAAATTTGTGCTAAGCACCTAAAGCTAGAGGTAGCACACGAATAAAATTCCGCTAAAGTGCACATTACCCAACCTGTCCAACCCGATATTCGCTACCCCTAGTAAACCAGCAGAGGATATTTTTTGTTACCGTTTTGAGTCTTGTGATTGAATCTTGACTAGGGTTTGCTTTCCCGAAAAATGCTAACACTTCTTCGCGAACTTTATCTTGCCATTCTTGGTGTGTTGCTAAAAGGAAAATAGTCCATCCAAGTAATGATGTAGTTGTTTCATGTCCAGCAAAATAAAAAGTTTTGCACTCATCGGCTATATCGTTCATAGAGATTCGTTTTAGGTCATCTGTGTCACGAGAAGCCTCCAACAGTTCTCCAAGATAATCGGTTATACTCGTGTCCACAATCTTTTCTTGATCTCTTTTCTTTATAATGTTAAGAATGCTGTCTTTGATTCCTTGCTCGAGTTTCTTGGACTCTATGTCATCGTCATTCTTAATCAAGTAGCTAAATAAATGAACAGATTGAGTACATTAGATTACTCAAAAAATAACAGACCGATTTGATTTATACATTGACTTCTACACGTCGTAACACTTGCAAGTTGTTCAGATAACACGGGCCAAACATGTTGAAAACATGTAAACCATATTCATGAAGCATAATACATTCGAAATTGTTTGAGTAAATTACATAAATCGTCCCTATGCCTAAAATTAATGTCAATGTTAAAAATCACGGTTAACTGATTACACATTTCGTCCCTTAAAATGGACGTGTGTTAGAATTAGGACAACAAGTGTAATTAATTTCACGTAGTGGAGGAGTAATGAAGTTTTTTAAACTTAAAAACGAAATTTGTAATTTGGAGCAAACATATAAATGGACGATTTATAATATTAGACTGCTCGACCCGCCCATATTGTCACCTCTACTTGAAAGATTGATTCAATGAGATATTGTTTAGAAAGATGAAAAAACCTAATGCCAGGAAGCCGAATTTTATGTGCATTTCTTGAAACAATCATTGTTAACTTCATTAGCATATCAAATATTTTCTTCCCCTCTAAATAACTACTTCCGAAAGCAGCTTTTGAAATGACTTCTGATGTTAATAGCCTGAATTCTTGAAATACTTCTATTTCTTTCCCGTTGTGATATTTCCACCTTTGTAGCATCGTTTCGGTGCTAGTGATCATCACTGGAATCATGCTCTACACACAAAAGTTTCGTTTAGAATCTTTATTTTGATCCAGATCCTATGTTTCAGTGTAGAGATCACGAAAAAAACTTAATTTGATTTATCAAATTATACTTGAACACTTACTTTTAAACTTTCGCCATGGAAGACACCATTAGCGAGCTTTCGAAGCTTTGTCCACTTGTCACCTTTTGTTGACGAAAGCCCGTCTCCTAACAACTTCTTTGCATAGCCTTCAAGTTCAATCTTTGGGTAAACACCATCTTTATTGTTCATTATTTCCTTAATAAGTTCAGTTTCTGTAACCACCAATTGAGCTTGAGGACCATACCAATTCAAGAAATTCCTTCCTAAAAGCAAGAAATTTGAATTAAAGAATACTTAAAATTTCATAAAGCTAACAAAATTCAAATAGATGAACGGATATGATGTCGATTCTTTTTACCATATAATTTAGTCCATAAATAAATATGAGGCGAAATCCTTGGGAAGATTTCGTGCGACAAGTGATCCATGGGTCGACCCCTCGATTGTGCTAGCATATCCAAGATTTCTTTGGTATTTCCATGTAGGAACTTGTAAGAAGGGCCTTTGATTCCTTGAGACCTCATTGCATTTTGTATACGAAAAGGCATCCAACATACTTTGTGAAGAAACTTCACGAGTATCAATATAAGGTACATGAACAAGCAATTTGCCCAAAAAAACGCAATATATTTGACATTCAAATCCATTTTCGGTCTTCAAGAAAGTACAATAAGCGTAAGCGATTAAAAACTTCAACGAGCAATCCTACACTATAAATTAACAGTCTTGTAATGCACCTTGAAATCGGGTCATTTTCATTCTTCGTAGGACGAAAGCGATCATCTTTTGGAGTTATTTAGTGTGAGTTTAATATAATGAGATACCTTGAGAAATAATAGCAAAAAATATGAAATGATTAAAATGTCGGGTACAATATTAATTATATAAAAATTATGAAAATATATAAAATTTATTGAATCCCGTTTCTATTGTTTTGGTTAGGGAATCTTTAATTATATAAAAATTATGAAAATATTAATAAAAATATGAAATGATTGAAATGTCGGGTACAATATTATTTTTAAGTGCAACTGATGAAACGAGAATATAAATATTTATTTACCTTTTTGAACTATCTTTATACTTACCTGGTCCTCACCATTTTATGCCTAAATGAAAACAAATATTTGTCTCTTAAGTCTTAATGGGACAGAAAGCCAACCATGTTCAAGCTTTTGTTTTATCTTATTCTATTCTATTCTACTATATATCAATTACCAAATAAGCTCTTCCAAGTGAATAGTCATTTTATTATATTATTATTATTTATGTGTCTTTTAATTCTAATTTTAATCAAAAAAATTTAGCTTAAAGTGGTTAGTATCTTATTTCACAATCTATTTTTCAATCTATTTTTGTATTTGTTAGGCTTGATGGGGATAAAGTAATTCTAGAGAAAGAAAATGAATATGACAATATGCTCCAAATGTTTCATTATTCATACACACATCCCTATTTATAGAGGTGTGAGGACTTTACATAGACTTTCGAGATATTACAATAATTTCCTTAATAACAAATACAAATAGCTTGTTCATGTTCATTTTTATCATACTCGCTTCAACTCATGTTTACTATATATACTTGTAACTAGGATATGTTTATTCATCAAACACATTTTGTAATCATAAAGGAATACAAAATAAGGAAATGTCAAGTGTTTGGGGAAACTCCACGTGCCATTAGACACCAACAAACAGTCTTGTACATTGCTTATAGCACTTTGTAAGTGATCTTCTAAGTACCCAAATATATGAAGTTGCGGTTCAATAGCAATCTTTCTTTAACAAATAAACTATGTAATTTGGATAATCTGATATAACGGTATTTTCTAATATCTTTGTGAGAGCCCAAACTATATAAACTTTACCTATCAAATAAGGCCAAGCTTTAAGGAGTTGTAAAATCCACCAACTAACTGATTATGTTTACTCCGTTTTGGGACTAGGAAGATTTTTGGTACAAGGTTTACAACTTAACTACTTAAAGAAGCCAAAATTGTGTTGTTATTCTCTCTACAACTAGGGAGTACGCCCTCGTGCGCCGAAATGCTCCTTTTTTGAGAGAAATTCTCTCTACAACTCTAGCTAAACCATCCTTAAATATTTTAGCGCAATGTATTTTTGAAGTGGTTCGCTAAAAAATATCCGATTTAAGTTGAAAGGTTTAGTTAACACGGTCAAGCTAGAGGAAACAT
>CAJVGC010000001.1:68549242-68597975 GCA_910822075.1 Senecio squalidus | reverse complement strand
TCCAAACAAAAACATAGGCCTATTATAAAAAGACAGATAGCAATACACGAATAACCATAATTACATTAAATCTCAAACAACACAAAAAAAAAAATTGAGTTTAACATCATACATATCAATGAGTTGAAGACTAAAAATATGAATCAGACTCGAAAACTCCAACAACAAACACACTAATCATGAATCAATCAATTAACTTAAAACAAGCACATGTTACAAGCTAATGAATCTTTTAACTGCTTATACAGTTCACTAGCGCGATAAATCGATCATTCGAGCACGAAACCCTACCTTTCCCAATCAGTTCAATTTCAAAAAACTAAATCAAACAAAATAGTTCCATAAACATAAATTAAATAGCAGAGTAATAACATAATGTTGATAAATCAATCAATTTTGAGCAAATTTCTACAGATCACAAAGCAATAGATTATAAATTGATACTGAAAATTAGATATATTAAAGCTTAATTAATAGATAAAAGGGAGAATGAGGCTGCCACAGTTGCAAACATTTTCACTTTTCCTTATTTGGTCAAACACGAGGTTTTCAATCACAATAATTTGGGCAACCAAAATCGGTAAATTTTATACAGGTTGGATCAGGAATATGTTTGACCGGAAACAATTTGTTTTGTATATGTGTATATGTAAAATGGAGATAAAATTGTAGAGAGAGAAACCTGGTTGGCTGCTGTTGGTTGATGATGATGAAGAGAGATTAGGGTTTTGAAGAAATAGGGGCTTCATTTCTTATAAAGCCCTAATATGAGTCTTTTTGGATGACACATTTACATACACATAATTAAAATAAACATACTTACAATCATTAATCATGTGTGTTTTTTTTTTTCTTTTGCGCCGGAGAAAACGAAGAGAAAGACGGGAGTATTTGTTTTGAAGAAGAGAGGAGAGATTTATTAGGTTAAGTAATATAAAATCAATATTGTCGAATAGTAATTTCTCAAAATACCCCTAAAGCCTTTTATCAATTAGCATCAATTTTAAATGTATTTACGAAATTGCCATATAGCTTTTTAAGCATGGATCAATAACTCAAGGGTTTAGATTTAGTTCTCGCAGTTCTCGCAAAAATCTGAGTTCTCGCATGAACCATTTAATATATATATATATATATATATATATATATATATATATATATATATATATATATATATATATATATATATATTAATTTAAAGTCAAATGATTAAAGTACAAGTATTAAAGAAAAATTAAAATTGATGACATCATCAAAATGAATCCAATGACTTAAATTAAACGATTAATCAATCCAATGGATTCTATTTTATTACATGAAGGATTTTTATTTATTTATTTATATACTAGTTTAATACCCATATAATACGCGAACAATTATATCGAAAATTGTGACAACCGTCTAATTTTCAGGTGAAATCCGCATTCTATATCTTTGAGATATCTATTATTGTCCTTAACTGTACTTTTATCGTAAAAGTGTGTGAATCGGAATCGGAATCAATAAATGAATCCTAATACCAAGAAAACACTTAGTAAACTTGCCTAAGTTCATCTCTAAACTAATCGTAAACTTTCAACTAACGAAAATGCTTAACGATGAAATAAACGAAAAAACGAAAAAAAAAACTTGCACTCGTATAAACTTTGATTGATTGTATATCAACCATGACTCTTGAGGAGAATATAACTAACCATAAGTGCCTAATATCAGTTTTGAAATAACATTAGTGTCCAATTTTCGCAACACACTATTAGCTTATTAAGTCGTCTAGTAATTATGGGTATCGATACTTAGGAAATAACCGTTCCTTACTTAGATGTCAGTCTAAGTACATATTACTTTGATCAGGGATACTCCTCGTAGATAGTGCGGGGTAAGGGGCTTCGTGGTTGGTTAATCGGTTTAGTGTGAACACTTAAGTTATATTATGCCAAGTGTCTATATACAATATTTCAATCAATAGTTTACTTATCTTGCGCGTATATATCTAGAGATATACGACTTCCGCAACCATCTATTGTTATACTTTGTCATTAATCATTTTAGTCTTGCGCGTATATATTTAGAGATATACGATTTCCGCAACTATCTTTTAAGTATTGTTATACTTGTCGCAAACCATTTTTAGTCGAGGACTAGAAAACTGTAACTCACTCACTACTTTATGTAGTTGACACTTTTTCTCATGTTTCAGAAAATCAAATGTAAGGACACGAAGTGCATATCATGGATGGGTCAGGCAAGTCACGTGAATCACGAATTGAATTGGGAGAAGACCTGTTTAGTCATTTTGGGAATTATGTTAAAACACTTAATCATGTATTTTTTTTATGTTGATACGTTAAATGTTTGGTTATTTTTCGAACTTGTAAACTTTTATTTCCAATTTAAATGACTTGAAACCGTTATTTTTTATTATGACTCGTGTGATGATATCTTTGCTCTTCGCACCTCGTGTTTCCGCTTTAGCGGTGTGTGACAAAAATATTCAATGTTTATATTTTGGGTTTTAGCTCATTTTTTTTTATTTCAATTGAAAGTTAATTTTTTGTTTAATATTTCCTTTTTGGTTTTTTGGCTATTGATTTAAATTTTTAAATCGGTTTGAACGTGCGGGAACTAATCGTTAAAGATAAAAAGAAAATATCGAATAAAAAAATAGAAAAATATATAAAATTTTAAAAATTAGTAAACCTTATTGATTCTTCTACATGAGTCACCAAACGAAAATTGGGCTTTGCTAACACGAGAATCATCTCTTTATTGAGCTAGGGGTTTATAAGCCTAAAAAAATAGTAAATGTTGGGTCAGGTTGATTGATTGATTGAAGGCATAAAATAAACAAAAGTTTCAATTATTTTGAAATGTTTATATATGCACTGTTTTAAAGGTATATGCTATTTTGATCAAAATAGTGCACATATAACATTGCTATTTAGCATTTATTTTGTACTAATAACTACTAACGGTCCCTGCTTATCTACACTAAACATAGAAATGGCGCCAAGTTGTGATTAGTTCCGGGTCCAAAATCTATTTTAAATCGAATTTACGGATCTCAATTCCGTAAGTAACTGAAACTTGCTAGTATTGTGTGGTGATTGAAAAGAGTTACTGAAATTTTCATAAGTGATTATTTGCGAAATTGAACCTAGACACCTAGTCACGTATAAGGGATAGATGACTAAGATGAGAATCTAACACACCTCTTTTCATATGGTCCTTACCATGATTTCTCATTTTCTGGAATCGTTTTTTTCTTTTTCTTTCCGTTTTATGTCAAAACCAAAACGTGTGTCTCTTAATAGAGACCGAAAGCTGGCAATGTTCAAGCTTCTAATGCATATGTGTTCATTAGTCACATTCCTTCTACAACCTTTTTCCTATATATAGACGTGTAAATATGGCATGTTTATTTATCAAACACATCAAAGGAGATCATAAAGGAATACAAATGAAGAAAAACGTCAAACGTCCCTCAGAGATCCTCTAAACACTTCTCTGGGATATGAATATGATTGTTTTATTAATAATTTCCTACTGAAGTGTTTGGGGGAACTCCAAGTGCCGCTTGACACCAATAAACTAGAGGTCTTGTACATTGCTTATATATAGTATTTTGTAAGTGATGTTCTAAGTACATTAATATTAGAAGACCTATATATTTTTTCAATCAAAATTTATAAGATAGAAGATTTTTATAAACATCCCAACCGTTTTGGTTCAGTTATTTCGGTTCATTTTTCGTTAGAAACAGAAATAACTGAACCAAAACAATAGACGACGGTTGGGATTTTTCATCGGTTGATTAACAATATAACTCTTGAAAATTAATGTTGATAGCAATCCCAAAAGTAAGAGTTATATTGCTATGCAAAAAGATACTAACTAAGGTTAGATAATATCACGCTCATAATCGATCATGAACTAAAATTAGAAATAAGTACAATAGGAAAAAGATACAATTGCAGAACTCGACCGCCATTGCTGAAAATATGTTTTATACGACTGCTTGAATATATACCAACATAAGAAGCACATGCTGACATGCATAGTACTAGTAGTATTTGAATCAAAACAAAATTACGCAAGAGACTTATATCAATTACAAGAGTAATTCATACAAGCAGATTGGTATATGTTATGTATAGTAATTCATCGACTATATCTCTACTGAAGTGGTTTCTTTCTCGGCCCTGCAAGTGATCTGTGCTCGCAGAGGGTTCTTCATGACAATAGTGAACTCAACCTTCTCGGAAAGATCAACTTTATAACCATCAGGAGTCGTCCAATCGAAATACCAAATCAAATTAGCAACAAAATATTCCAAATGAAGCAGAGCCAAATCAGAACCAGGACATATCCTTCTTCCAGCACCAAAAGGCATCATCTTGATCCCTTTACTTCCGGTTATATCAAACAAGCCATTACTACTATTATCGTTCACTAAAAACCTCTCTGGCTTGAACTCCATGGGTTCATCCCAGACTTTTGGATCCAAACCCATCTCACCCACCATGAAATTGATGCTCGCACCTTGTGGAATCACGTACCCTTCCACCTCTACCTCCTTGGCAACCCTGTGTGGCAACACAAAATGCCCTGGTGGGTGTCTCCTCAGCCCTTCCAGAACCACCGCTTTCAGATACACCATTTTCTGTAAATCCTCTTCATTTATAACTACTAACTCGGCCCCTTTCTGAAGCGCTGATGGTGGTCCAACGACTGAAACAATTTCAGCATAGAGCTTTCTCTGAATGTGAGGATGTTTCACGAGATTAGCCATGATCCATTGTAGCGCAGTGGAGGTAGTGTCTGTCCCACCATTTAGGAACTCGCTACACATGCTCACCATATCCTTGTGTGTCAGCTTTCGACCATTTCCATTATCACACTCTTCCTCGGGACGCTCTAGATTCACAAGTGTGTCAACATACGCCACAATATCCTCCTTTCCTGGTGACCTTGGTTCAGAGTTACCCGATTGAATTCTAGATTTAATAATCGGAATCAACACTTGTTCTTTGTCATCGCGCAATTTCTCATACTCTTCCCATCTGTTTCTAAACAATATCTTTCCTAACCTTGGGAACATAGTTAGATATCTATATCTCCCTGAACCAACTAGTAATAGCATATCACGTTGTACCTTAGCGATTTCATTGATTTTACGCTCATCAAACTTCTCACCGAAACACATCAACACCAACAAAGAGAACATAGTATACTGGAAATGGTCAACCACATTGATTCCCTCAGTTAACTCCTTCTGCTCCAAAAACCGATCTATCAAGATTTGTAGTACCCACTTACGACCCCACGAGTATGACTTGATGCGTGACGGATGCATGATCTCCACGGCTAGGTTTCGTCTAAGAAGCCGCCATGTAGGACCGTATGTGGCTGAGGAGATGTTGCACATGGCCAAGGATTTAGGACGGTCAGAGAAGACCGCGCCTTTTTGAATAAGGACTTGGTGGGCAAGCGAGTGACTGCCAACGAATATAGATGTACGAAAACCGAAAGAAAGAGTGAAGATTGGTCCATACCTGGTTTTTAGATTGATGAGTACTGGTTCGAACCTTGAGGAAGAATTGGTTAGCATCAAGAAGATGGAGTAGAAGAAGGATGGCCCGGGTAGCTTTTTTCGGAATCGTATCGATCTGATCAGGCCGGCGATGCAGACGGAAACGACTATTACAAACCAAGTCTCCATAGTAGACAAACGAAAATGAATGACTGATTTCTAAGCTGGGTGTATTTTATGATTTTATATCATCAATTTAGTGAAATGTCAATATTACTTATAGGACAAGCAAAGCAAGTGAGTCTAACTGATTCCATGTTTTTTTTTTTGAAACGGGGGTTTTCAGGGGGAAAATTCGCCATGCGTGCCTTAAGAGGTGTGCGTGGTTAAATTACGCTATTGCGACGAACAGAAGGGTCGAACCCCCAAATGGGTATAAAACCCGATGCATCATAACCAGCTAGGCTCGAGATCATTTGTTGATTCCATGTTTTTTAAATCAATAAATAATTTCGATTAAATTGGTTATTAATAACTTAGGTATTTTTTTTCTTCTTTTTGTTTTGTTTTTGTTTGACTTCGACCACAACAAACCATCGGAAAACAACCTAATGGAGTATTTGGATTTGGCAATCTTATCTAGCGATTTATGTAAACAAGGTTATTTTATTAGCGATTTGCGACGAGGATAATTATTAAATACTAAAATATAAAATATAATAGTTAAAGATTTATATGAATTATTATAGTTGAATGTTAAAATAAAAGTTTTTCTGATAAATACATTTTTACGTATAAAAACACTATATTAGCTATTGAAAATTAATATTATAACTTAAGTATTTAAAAAAAAATTAACAGTTAAAATATAAATTATTATAGTTGATGGTCAAGATAAAAGTTTTTCTAATAAATATGTTTTTACGTATAAAAACACTAATCATTATAGTTTAAAAATTAATATTAAAAGATAAAAACACTATTCATTAGAGTTTGAAAATTAATATTTAAAGATAATAATATTTCAATCCTTTATAATTTGATAATACGTTTAGTCATCGACGGGCTAAAGCTCGTTTGTCCACCTCAACTTTACATATAACCAATCTTTAACTCTTTTCCTTACTTACTTTGTTTTATGGTATACTAATTCAGTTTCTTGTTAAGTTTTATACTATCCAATTTGGATTCAGAACAAGGTTTATATCAAAGAGAGTCAATGACCCTTCTTGCATTCAAATAGAAAGAGAACACATAAAAAAAATGTTGTCATGCAAGAGGGGTGATGCATAACAACAAATGATATACGTTTTTGCAAGTGTTATAATCACAGGACATGGGAGAATCAAAAAAATTAAGATAATACTAGGATCAGGGCGACTCTGGCGTTTTCAAGGCGTAAAGCGAATTTTAATATAAGACCTTTGTGATAGACAAAAAGTGTTACAGTGTATCAAAGTAATTTTCTATCTTTTTATTCAATTTTTTTTTGAGAGAATGTCACAAATCGTCCTTGTGGTTGGTCTGTTTTTCACGAATCGTCATTTTTATATTTTTTTAGCATTAACCATCCTTTAGATATATAGTTTTATCACCGGCGGTCCTTTTCACACTTAAAAAGACTAAAATACCCTTTCTTTTTATGTTTTCTTATTTTTTTAAGTGAGGGTATTTTAGTCTTTTTAAGTGTGAAAAGGACCGCCGGTGATAAAACTATATATCTAAAGGATGGTTAATGCTAAAAAGAAGTAAAAAGGACGATTCGTAAAAAATAGACCAACCACAAGGACGATTTGGGAAATTCTCTCATTTTTTTTTCAAAATTTATAAAAATGGTATCAAATATTAATGATTTATTTTAATTAATCGATAAAGTACATTCCATACACTCTAGATTGTTGATTTAAACACTAACGTATTTATCTTCAAATAATCAACGAATCATGTCAAATAATCATTCTAACAAAATTATAAGTTTAGTTTATCAATTTTTAAGGAGTTTGTCTCACTTTTAGATTTAAGAAGTGTTTGTTTCGTCTTATTCTGCAATTTATGAGCTTATCATGATTTAAATATGAATAATAAGCTAACAGACAACAATTAGCTGAAAAAAATAAGCTTATAAAACATAAATCGATACTAGATAAACTTACAAGTTAGAAAATAAGCTAAAATCACGCATCTTAACCTATCTACAAAACATTGAATCTTGAATAATATCAACCATTCACCATTATAATTGTGGAGCTTGAATTCTTAAGACACTAGTAACATGTTTGTATGCATTAAGTTTTCTATATTTTCAAAGACTCGAAAATTTTGGGTTTAAAACGGTGGCTTTAGTTGCTTTATCCTTGAGTCACCCCCTTGTTAAAATCTCACACGATCTAATAGTGATTCAACCTCGCGACCGAGAGTGCAGAAAATAAGAGAACAAGTAAACAAACACAAAACCACGCTTGTTTTATCTAACTATTAGACTGGTTTAATCCAGAGGACAAGCAAAACCATTTCTTCATATTATTAGAATGAACAAAACCTAATTTCAGGCACAAATTAAAAAAAATGTTCAAATTTGTAATATTATGTGAAGATTTCTGGTTACCAGTTTCAATTATATTCAGAAGCAAATCTGTAATTGCATGTAATATAAAGGATATTCAACTCACAAAGTCCATGTTACTTCTAGTCGGTATGATTACCATTGTAAATAGATTAATGCATAAAGTGATTGTACTTTAAGTCTTAAAAAATAATCATAAAGAAAACTTTCAACAACTTTCAAGGATGTTTATTAACTTGTACATTAATCGTAAAATTTTCTTTACTTTAATCATTTACTAGATTATTGTGTTGCGGTAGTGCGTAAGAAAATAAAAATTGAATCGTAAATTTTATGTTTATGTAGATTTTAATTTATAATGAGAAAATAATTTATACGTATAATACATATATATTTTTATGTTTATACACATGTTGTTTATAGTTATAATAACATATAACACATTTACTTTTATACACATGTTTTGATATTTTGTATTAGGAGATTTTAGAATAATAATAAGGTTATTATGTTGTTTATTTTAGTAGAGATGGAATGTAAGAGAGAATTTAATTATATATTGTAAAAGGGTGTAAAATGAAAAATCATCAATCTGATCTAACGGTTGACATCTAAAAAGTTAACCCATTCAAAAGATCTAACTTTGTCATATGAAATTTAATACTCTTATTTTATTATATATTAAAGATAGAAGACTCCTTTTAACATTTTGAAGTTAATTAGTTGATTATTCTCTTGGGCCCTGTTGGATGAGTATTCCTTGGGCTTGGAGACACCATCCTAAGTCCGGTCCAGATTTGAATAGCATTATAGAAATAGAATAATTAACTAAATAATTGGGCTATTCTTTCGGGTCCTGATCGATAGATTTATAAGTAAGATGGATAGATTTATAAGTAAGATGCTTCTATGGACTTCTCACTTAAGTAAATAAGACGTTATGTAATGAAAAAGTCCTGGCGGTAATAATCCTATATCTATTTTAAGTGATGTCGTTTAGGGACGGAGCTAGAAAATTGTTTAAATGGGTTTAAAATTAGAATTTAGTTATGTGTGTTTTTAAAATCAGCGAATTTATAAACTAAATAAGGCTAAAAATACATTAAAGTTTTAAATTTTTTCCAATTCAAACCCGCTTGGTGCAATGTAGCTCCGTCCTTGATGCCCCCGGATATGTTAAGTGGAATAATCTTACTCCCATCAAAATAAAAAATTTTATTGGAAACTTGTCAAAGGCCGACTAGCCACTAGAAAAAACCTAGACACTCGGTTAAATGCCCCTTGTGTGATGGTGATCTCGAAACGAAACTATTTATTTGTCCATTGCTCCGTAACGAAAGATTTATGGAAGATTATTTTCAACCGATGGAATCTTCTAATTCATTTGTTTCAAATTATTCAAGACATCCTACAAACCCCTTTGATGATTCAGATTAAAGGTAAGTGTAGACCACTTTTTAATGTTGTGGTGCACACTACACTTTGGTTGATTTGGAATTCTAGGAACGCTATTATTTTTTGTTTAAGAAGCCAAGAACAGGGCTATCGGCGTTGACATCAAACTCTTTCCTTTCCTCTGTGAAAATAGTTGTAGTACTAGATTGAATGTAAAATGGACTTTGGGGACTTGCGACCCTCATTCCTCCCTCCTCGGCCCTATGTTGTTTCAGTTGTGTTAGTTTCTTGCTAGTCTTCTTTTTATTAATAAGCAACCGTCGTCCAAAAAAAGTTAATTAGTCGTTCATAAGTTTGTAAAGGTTTTTTAGATAGTCGACTCTGTTATTTTGACTCTCCTTATGACTACAAAAGGAGTTGTCACGTTTGTGCAGCTTAAGCATTTTCAGTGCAATTGTTTAACCATGAAAACCAAAATTATCTCACAAGCTTAATTCCCTTCATTTTTGTTTTGATTTTAGTATATTGAGATGATTTAATAGTTTCTTCAATAAAGGAATTGTTGAAGTAACAAATCTTCGGTTCTTGGAATAGCTAGATCTTCCTCGTTGAATCTCTTACTACACTCCTATCAATCATTATCACATAATCTGTCCACCCAAAAATAACACCTAATCTCATCGGGGAGATCTCCCCAATAAGACTCGGCCGTGAGAATCAGTATACATGATTTCTATAAAGGAATGTATGTGATATAAAGGATAACTAATGATCTGAATATAAATGAGTGTAATGGATGGAAGGAATCAAAGACATTCAATTGGGAGAATGTTCTTGATTGGGGTATTTAAGGTTGAAATCTCGTTTCTTCAATGAAGTTTCTCCTCTTGTATTTATACTACTTTCGGCTTCGGGCTGCTTCTTTTGTACGGCCCCCATATGCTCTTTTCCTCTGTCAACTTGGCTAATAGCTGGTTCATTCAGTCTCATCTTACTATCCACTGAGTATAGTAACTTCTCAAACATCTTTGCTGACAACCCACGTGAAACAGTACCTTTGACCGCCTAAGCCTCCTTTGTATCAGTCACGCACATGCTTTGTATAAGACCTTATCCTTTTGACGTCCCATGACGTCAGCTCTTGTTTAGATGGAGCTTCGGTTCCGAATGGTTACCGCCACTGTACCGAAGCTATGCTTAGATATTTTCCATAAGACCTTTTGGAGTATATATATATATATATATATATATATATATATATATATATATATATATATATATATATATATATATATATATATATATATATATATATATATATATATATATATATATATACTCCAAGAGGAATCATGAGTAACTTTTAATATCAATGAATATCGATCCCGCATATGAAATCGTGTTTGAATTTGGAAATTGAACCTAGTCATGTATAAGGCATAAATGATGAAATGAGAATCCTAACTTTTTATGTATCTGGTCCTCACCATTATTTATCATGTTTCAGATTTTATTCAATTTTATGTGAATGAAAACCTCAGTCATTTAACGTAGACGGAAAGCCAACAATGTTCAAGCTGTATATTCATCAATGCTCATTAGTTGAACCTCCTCGACTCTTGTCTATATATAGTTGTAAATATGCCATGTACATTCATCAAACACATCAAATGATCATAAAGGACATATGAAGGAAACCGTCAAATGTCCCTCAGAGATCCTCCGAACACTTCACTGGGATATGAATATGATGTTTTGTTTATGATTTCCTACTGAAGTGTTTGGGGGAACTCCAAGTGCCACTTGACACCATTAAACTCGAATTCTCCCACATTTCTTATAGTACTACGTAAGTTATCATCTAAAGAGTACATTACAATTTGAAGTTGGGGTTCAATCTTTGTTTAGCTGAACGATTATTGAATAACTAAAACTAATCTATTAGTTTTTCATCGTAATCTTATTTTGTTTAATTCTAATAGCTTCGGGGGAGCAGAAACTATTTAAGTCTAAGTTTCATGGAGTTACTAGAGCTATCAACAATTATCTCACAATGTTTATTTCTGTTGGCTTGAAACCTCCAAGATTTAGAATCTTGAAGTCTCTAACCAATCTTTGATTAATTAATAATCCACTTATATATATATATATATATATATATATATATATATATATATATATATATGATTTTAATCTGCCATCATGTGTCATTGATCTTAAAGATATTGAATGAATTAAAAGAAAGTTGAATGATGCGCTTGACTGCATCAAACAACTGCTTCGTAGTTGAACTCTTTCACATTTGGATCCTTTTTTGTGCATTGCTTCTCAGTCTGTCCATTACTCATCAGAAGCACATATGTATATTGACCATAACTAGAACTATGAACAGTATTAGTGTGTAAGATTTAGGTACTCGGAAGTGAGAGAGGTATTCCTTGCTAATCCAAATACAATAGGCACACAAATACATATAGAGCATGAATCATCGAAACCCTAAAGCTAGTGAGTCCATTGAGCTTCACCATGGGCTAACTATATATACGTAGACATAAACAGTAATAAAATTGATCGTATGGTGTGATCAAAAGAACTAAATGGAAATTAACCATCAAGAATGCTTAGCAATCTAAAAAAAAGGGTTATATTTAATCGTGAGAAAATATTATGAATAATACGTTAGACCAGATATTGCGATTGTGGTCATTTTTGTGAAAGGCTCTGCAGAGATGGGTCTGGTGTATGGAGAAGATCAAGGTGAACACTAGAATACTAATGGTGTCAAGGACCCTGACGAGGGTAGGTTGAACACCGAGTATGTGTTCAGGGTAAATGGATGTACGATTCAGCACATGGTTACTACAACGGGGGAGTATGTGATGTTTACATGAGGCGGTACATGAAGAAATATGGCTTAAGGGATTACTAATCAAGATAGGAAAAGACCTCAAGACGAAGGTGGTTCAAGGATCGATGTATGTTCAAGCATTGTCTGGAGTACATGGAGATGCTCAATATCGGAGTTATCTAATTCTTAGATTAGGGTGGAAATTGTTAACCAAATACGTGTTTTTCGGTTAAGTTTTAATCTATTAATTAGAATAGGATTAGATTAGTTATTTAAGGTATGTTTCCTTATTGTATTAAAGTTGGCATTACTTGGAGGTTAAGTTTACTTGGAGGTTAAACCTCCTGTAAGCATCACATACTCCCTCGTTGTAGTAACCATGTTTTGAACCGCACATGCTTTTACCTTGAACACACACTCGGTCATCAACCTACCCTCGTTAGGGTCCCTGAAACCGTCAACATTCCCGTGTTCATCTTGATATCCTCCATGTACTAGACCCACCTCTGCAGAGCCTTTCACAAAACTCATTGCGGTCGCAATATCCGGTCTAGCATATACCATCAAGTACCTTACAAACCACAAGGGTGGTGTCCTAGTGGTAAAAAGTTTGGTCTCCAAAGGTGAAATTCCTGGAGGTCCCAAGTTCGAATCCTGTGAGCAAAAAAATAAACCCCCTTGTGGCTACGGAGGTTCACCTGCGATGACTCCGGGCTACCCGCAAAGCGGGCTGTCGCCCTAGGATTAGTCGGCTGGCAAAGCGAGTTGGATATCTAGGTTACCAAAAAAAAAAAAAAACCAAGTACCTTACAACATACGCATGTGGAACCTTACACATCCCAGTCATCCTCTAGGTAAACGTTTAATAAAACCTTGAAGCGTGCTTCCAATGGCATAAATATCGAACCGTCATTCCCCATTCTGTAATCACTCAGAATTCCTTCCACATACCTCGACTGAGACACCCTCAGGGTTTGGCTAGCCTTCTTCCTGAAAATCACCATACCAATAACCTTGTTTGCCAGACCCTCCATGTCGAAAACCTTCTCGAGCAAACCCTTAGTATCCTTGATTCCAGCCTTGCTATTCCAAGCAAGTATCCTTTTATATGTGTGCTCCCCTAGTGCTATCCTTTGATACCTAAACCACATCGGCTTAGCCACTATCCCTAGATTATGATCCCGAAGTTCCTCACCTTTATCCTCATCACTACTCTCCTGACCTTCCTCAGCTTCGTGATGACCCTCAATCAATTCACCTTGATCGCCCAGTGATTCCATCTCAAACTCGACATGATCCACATTATCTGTAGCACCAGCCTCAACATAGTCGCCCAAAGAGTATGCACAACTCTTTGTCCTTGTTCCATACAAAACCGTAATGGAACCCACATCTTGCATCACCGCGGTGTATCCCTCTTTCTCCAACGTACCCAAAGATACCAAACTCCTACTTAACTCCGGAATGTAACATACACCCTTAAGAACATAGCTTGGACCATCTTCAATAGGTACTCCCGTTTCCAAAGAGTTAGTCATATACAATGACTGTAACCACCGCATCTGCAGAAGTATCCTTTCCTTACTCCTCCTTGCAAATCGTATCCCTTTTGAAAACCCTAAAGACGATTATCCAAGCACCCCAATCTCCTACTTGCTCCCAAGTTATAAAACCCGTAACTTACCAGGCAAGAAAACCCGATTGAACTTGGAACACAAGAACCTTGTAACTTCCGGTACCGTTGCTTATCCTTCTTGAAATTGATAAAATGCTCCCCAAGAACCACACCGTATCTTGATAAGCAAGTAACCTCGATCACCTAAGAACCCTATCAACACCTTCCTTCTTTTCTCTCTCGCAATCCTCGGATAGTAACCAAACACCTCCACGGACCTTGTGGAATACGTAAGCAATCCAGAATCCTAACTTGACACCCAAGTTAGGCTTGCAAAACCCTAGTTTTTGAGGTACACGTTAGACCCCAAAAAACCCTAGTAACCTTTTTCTTGATTGCGGCTCAAGTAACAACCCCCACAAACTAAACCCTAGTTTATAGTTTAAGAAACAACCCCCCAAACACCTTCTTTATTCGATAAACCAACCCTCAATAAACTGATTCTACAACCCACAAGTTCAAAACCAAACCCGTATTCAACTCAATTACCCCCTTGCAGATTCAACCAGCCACCAAAAAACGCAAACTTGGATCTTGAAAACAACCCACTAATCAAAAACCGACACGTGAAAAGAATCCAAGAACTTGCTGAATTTTCAGCCTTTTTCCTATTTTTGCAGCCAACTTCGAAAGCTAATATCTTTTGCTACACAACTCTGATCCAAAACTCCTTCGTTCAGATTGATATATGTGTTGGGAACCCACAAACAAAATTTTGTGACGATCCAACGGTTAACGAACTCAGGATCTCGTTTTTCCCACAGATGCGCAAGTGTGGCTGAAAATAGACGAAAATCTTGCAATTGTTCACCTCAGAAGAACCACGAACCGAGGCTCTGATACCACTTGTTTGAATTTCGACCTTCAACAAACCTGAGGGAACCCGCGGAATACAAGAATCTTCGATTATGGTGGTGGTTATCGAACTAGAAAGAAGAAAAGAAAACCGAGAGAAGGGAATTTTAGACGACTCTCATTAAGGAAAAGGAAAGTTAGTTCAAGGATCCCCCCCCCCCCCCCCCCCCACACACCCCTTTATTTATAGGTGAGGGTGTACGATTCCTACTATAACTCGGTTAGGAAACCCCTAAACCGATTACAATAGCTTTACTTCAAGCCCAAGTAATAGATCTTAACAAAAGAAAACATAAACCTAACCTAATACAAATTACTAATACTTCTACAATACCATATCCTGATTATATAATAATTGGATAACATTACGATAAGAGATTCAATATACAGGTAAATAGTGTCGATTATTCGTAGGCTTATTTAGAATTTTGTTTGTGTCATTTAGGGAGGAATTATATAATTTTCAGGGTTCGCAAGCCGAAATTTTTGTTACCGAACCAGAGCTTAAAGGAAATACTATCCAACCAAGAAAGAGCTTACTCGAAGATAGATTTTGATAAGTACTTAAAGAAGATATGTTTGTTAATTTAGTTTAATTGGGGTATAATTATTGTCTATAATATGTAGGAGTATACGGAGTGTATGTCAATTAAGATGATAACATCCCGGTCCGAAAATAGTGGGGGTCAAAGTTGCAGATGAGTCTACATTATACTATATGAACGAGTCTTGTGTGCGCTATGAGTTTTATGTGCACTATCTGAATGAGTCTCGGGTTCACTATCTGAATGATTCTCGTGTACGCTATAAGTCTCATGTTCACTATTTAAATGAGTCACGTGTACATAATAAGTCTCATGTTCATTATATAAATGAGTCTCGTGTGCACTATATGGGATAATAACATAATTACAAACCATAAAATAATAAGTCAACGGAATAATGACATAATTACAAACCATAAAATAATATACACATAGGACACTTTATGAAAAAGAAATCGAAGCAAGTTTATATAATACATGGTACTTGTCTAATCGAAAGAAGACATGTGAATTACAAACATTACTTTCCTCGGCTATCAGTATATGACTTGAGATATCATTCAAACTATTTCAGGAATTTGCATTTATTTATTAAATTATCTATATCTCATTCACTAGAGGTATCCCCCATACTCTAACTAAAGTTGTTTAGTTTATGAGATTTTGTATTTATGTTATACCTTCAGTCTTATAGTAGTTTATCAATCTTCAAAGATAGTTATAATAAGTCTAGGTATTTTATTCTTTATCCTCATTTTTAGATTGTAACTTGTAATTCTTTTAGTAAGAAGCTGTTTCGATGGTGGGATTTTCCGGCTGTTATTATTAACTCTTGGAGTGAATGGAAGACTTGGTTTGATGACTTGAAGGCTCGTCGAGAGATTAAAGACTATGTAATGGTTTCCTTCTTTACTTTATGGTGGTTGATTTGGAATTATAGAAACAAAATTGTTTTCTCTTCGGATATACCATCCAAGAATACAATTTTTTATTCTATGGTTTCCTTGATGTTTATTTGGTGTAATAGCCGTGGTCGTAGGAAGTTAGATTGGTCTTACTGGTTTAGAAATCCGAACTATGCTCTTATGTAATGTTTTGTTTTAGCTTCTTGCTAAACTTTTAATAAAATTATAAATTCTAGTCGGGGGTGATGGCAATGCCGAAGATCCCTTATAGTATTTTTGTTGTTAAAAAAAAAAATCGTCCTTATGGTTTATCCAAGTTTAAAAATTAACTACGCTTTTCTTCCCTAATTTCTAATTTACACCCATAACTGGGGCAAACCTTAGGGGCCAAATCCGTAATTGAGGACAAACATTAGGGACAAAATTCGTAATTGAAGCAAATCTTAGGGACGAAAAAGGTAATTAGCTTCTAAAAGTAGATGATTTATGCAACTTTTTAAACTTAGTAACGAAATCTGTAATTTGAGATTAACCTTAGAGACGATTTATGTAATTAACTCTAAAATATATGACTTAAACTTTGAAAAGTTTTTCCTTTGGTCATCTATAAATTGTAAAGTGTTATCTTAATTGAGGAGAGTGTTTATTATTCAAAGAAATTTTCTATAATGTACATACAAGACATATGATATAACGAATTAAATAATCTTATAATTCTATTCTTTTGTTTAAAATCGTATTTAATAAACTCAAAATTTCCATTTTCACATGCATATATTAAATGTAATTTTCATGAGAGCATACATTAGAAAAACACTTATTTAATTAGCAGTGTACTTAATGCGTTACATGTTTGTTACCTGTATTATCAAACAATCATACCAATGGTCATTTGCTATCATTCAGAATTTGTATTCATATCAAACATCCAATATTCATTCAGAACAAATTGTTTTTCAGAGTCTTTAAATCATTCAAGATCTTGATTCATTCAACGCTAAATCAAGTCATGTTCAAAAAATCGAGAAGCAAAAGGCCAAAACCAGACCGATTTTAGACCGAAACCGAGCTGAACCTTTCAACTCGGTCAAAAACCAGAACCAACCGTTGGTCCACCAAAGAAGAACTGAACCGAATGCATGCTGCAGCTTTTATATATATATATATATATATATATATATATATATATATATATAGAGAGAGAGAGAGAGAGAGAGAGAGAGAGAGAGAGAGAGAGAGAGAGAGAGAGAGAGAGGGTTTCAAATGAGAACCACCTAAATATTTAGAAACCATATGAACCAATTTTTAACCATTTATTTAACAAAACTCACTTTATTTTCAAAAATAATATCTTTTGAATTATAAACTTTTACGAAATAAAAAATATACCGTTAGAACGGGTATTTAATTCTCTTTTAGAAAAATATAAACTTTTAAAATTTTGACGACTTTTTTATATACTAAAATTTTTGAATATTTCAAAAATTGGCCAGATACACTGATAAATATCATCGTATACACTTGTGTATACATATGTATTCAGTGGTGAATATATAGTTAAAATGTAGGTCACGAACTAGTTAAAACACTAGTGTATAGAAGTGTATTCACTTGTGTATACATATGTATTCATATATTAATATATGTTTCAAATGTGTTTTTGGCGAATAAGTATATACACCGGTGTATATACACTGGTGTATATATACCTAAACCCACCAAAAAAAAATCGTCAAAAACATATCAAGTGGGTGCTCGTTGGAAAGATAATTAAATGTTTGTTCTAATGGTGTATTTAGTTTTTCCTAAAACCTACTTATACTCTAGATATGTTAATTTAAAATTAATTAGGAATTTAAAGTGATTTTTAAGTAATTGGTTAAAAAGTGGTTCATATAATTCCTGAATATTTAGTGGTTCCTATATGAAGAGGTTCTTATAAAATAAAACTTAATGTAACATTTATATATATATATATATATATATATATATATATATATATATATATATATATATAGTAATTGGATCGGGTAAGAACGGCCCGAAGTATACGAACGCTAAGAACGATTCTCGGACGTTAAATTCCCGTGCATATCATCTTCTTCAAATCCTTCCTATTTCGGCGCTACATGTACGTTAAATTCCCGTGCATATCATCTTCTTCAAATCCTTCCTATTCCGGCGCTACAGGTAATTTTTTTTACACTATCTCCATCGATTTTTCACCTTATAAACCCTAACTCGTCATTTTCTCGATTTTTCCCAATTTTAATCCTGTTGCTACTGATCAGCAGAAACCAATTTGAGTTTTGGTTAGATGCATTTTCTAAAATGGTAGGTGCATTTTCTAAAATGGTATTTTTTTATCTTAAAATTGAAATCGTCGACTTGTTGCTACTGATCAGCAGAAACCAATTTTGAGGTTTGGTTAGATGTATTTTCTAAAATGGTAGGTGCATTTTCTAAAATGGTAGGTGCATTTTCTAAAATGGTACCACTTACTATTGATCAGCACCGCGAGGTTTGATACTGATCAGCAGAAACCACTTACTACTGATCAGCACCGCGAGGTTTGATATAAAAATTTTAATCGGACGGCCAGAATTGGTTGTTAGGGTTTGTAGGTTAAGCACTGTTCTTACCCGAACCCCACCCTATATATATATATATATATATATATATATATATATATATATATATATATATATATATATATATATATATATATATATATATATATATATATATATATATATGGGCATAACTTGGCTACATTAGCATGTAGCTAACATAGCTACATTATCAATGTAATTTTGTATTATTTTTTTTGGAATAAAAGGAAAGTATTAAATAATTAAGTTTAGATTCATTTAAGTCGGGATTTTTTTATCCCTAAAATGCAGGGGTTGGTTATATTATGATGTAGCTAATATTTACCTATATATATATATATATATATTTCGGCTTGAGGTGTTTGATTTTGCTAGGTTTCTATCTCTTTGATTTACTTTTGATACCGTACGTTTGTAAATTGTAATAATAAAATGCTGGTTTTGGTTACATAATAAAACGTATTTAATATATTAAATTAATTTTATATATATTAAAACTAACTTTGGAAAAAATCAAATAGATGGAATGTAGGGAGAACATACATAGCTAACAATGTAATGATGGACCAATAAATCAACAATTTACGTTTCTTTTGTTTAGTATTTCTATTTCGTTGTCTTTGAAATAAGATTATTACTTACTTTTGAAGATTGTTTCCAAAACCGCTTTTAAAAACCAATCTTTTGGAGCGCTATCTTAAAAAACGCTTTAAAAATAATCTTTTGGAGCTGTTACTTAAGCACCAAAGTTTAATTTCTAGAGCGATTCTTTGTAAAATCGCTCTAGAAAATAGACTAAAAAAAATTTTGGAGCGTTTTTCTTATAAACCGCTCCAAAACTAGTGATATGTTTACAAAGATGTGAAGTGGTCCTATTTTATGTTTACAAAGCTATTGTTACGTTTGATTAAAAAAATATATGCAACATCTACTTATTACATATACAAAACAACATAGCATGAGGGATTAATTTGCTTTTGGACTGGAGAACCGGCAGACCCCAAGGAACCGCACCAACTGTAGACCCGAGATTTTCAGTCCGATTCTCGGTTTGAAATATTTTCACTAGTTCTCGGTCCAATGTGGTTAGGGTCGGTTCTGAACACCCCTACTAAATCATTTTGACTTATCAAACAACCCATTTGCCTCATAATACAAGCTAGTCTTGTGTACACAAACCTAGTTTTGGACCATGGTCTTCACGAAGCTAACTCCATGAACGTCTTCGTGAAGTACCTTCACTATAAATCGAAGATGCTCAACTTTACACTTCATCGTCTTCATACCTCGTCGGAATTTTAATTCTCACGCAAAAGGTGAATCGCGGGCCGATCATGTATTCACTAACTAGTGTCTTTTGCTTTTTCTTAAAGGGTCAAGTCACCACCATCGATATCTTAATCACCCATTAAGCTAAGCCCTCTGACTTGGATTATCACACTCATCTTTTGCACTCAAGTAACTCGCCTCGATGCATTCAATACAAGAAAAATAGACTTTAGTGACGAAAATTTTTAATGACGACTCTAATAACCTTATTTAAGGTATAACTTATATCCTTTTATAATCAAATTGAGAAATAGTAACCGGAATGGCTTCTAATATGTGATGTTTTAATAGTTTTATTGATAATTTTTTCGATAAGAGAATCATACGTAAGTTTAAAGTGACTGAATTATGTGAAACTTAACCTAGTGATGGTTAGTGAATTATACAAGGGATAGAAAATGAATTGAGAATATATTATCTCATTTCATCTGGTCCTCACCATGATTTCTCTATTTCAGATTTTATTCCTGTGAAAACTTCCGTCTCTTAATGTAGACGGAATGGTGACAATATTCAAGTTGTTGATGCATCTGTGTTCGTTACTTTGATACTTTCATCAAACGCTTATCTATATATAGCTGTACACATGGTATGCTTATTCATCAAAAACATCAAGTGAGATCATAAAGGAATACAAATGAAGGGAACCGTCAAGTGTCCCTCGGAGATCCTCTGAACACTTCATTGGGATATGAACGTGATACTTTGTTACCGATTTTCTACTGAAGTGTTTGGGGGAACTCTAAGTGCCGGTTGACACCATTAAACTCAATTTCTTTCTCATTGCTTATAATACTTGGTAAGTATTCTAAGTAGATTACTATGGTGTGGTTTCATAGCAATATTTGTTCAATAGAACAAATTATTAAATACTAATTTTATATTTATAATTGCCTCATAATATAATTTTAAATATTCTATGTACGTCACCTGTGAATCAAGGTTTAGTCTTAAGGAGTTACTAACGAGACCAGCAATCATTTGTCAACGTCTATATCCCTTTCGACTGAGACCTTGGAGCTAGAATCGACTTATTACTGATTCTGCACGGCTAAATTTATTCACGCAACATGGAATTACAAAGAAGTTTTTGAGGTCAAATAAATCTTTTTGTTAGATGAACAACTTCAATCGTGAAAGAGAAACAAACAACAAAATGGGCGGATTGGGTCATATTAAAAAACAAGATTAAAACGGGTAAAGGTGATTAGGCAGGTTGTTTACTTCAAAAATCGAAATTATTCATTAATTATCATCGGTAGAAATATAACACACACAAAAATAGATTTACTGAAGAGGAGTTATTTAAAACGTGCAGATTAAAGTAATTAAGCTTCTTAGTTTTGTACATATAAAACCTACTGATAAGCATCTATATACCAACGCATTACTCAAGTTCTTAACTACTCTGCCCTTGAAGAGATTACGGTTTGCAAAGGGTTCTTCATAACTATAGTGAACTCAACCTTTTCAGAAAGATCAACATTATAACCATCAGGAGTCGTCCAATCGAAATACCAAATCAAATTAGCAACAAAATATTCCAAATGAAGCAGAGCCAAATCAGAACCAGGACAGATCCTTCTTCCAGCACCAAACGGCATCATTTTAATCCCTTTACTTCCAGTTATATCAAACAAACCATTACTACTATTATCATTCACCAAAAACCGCTCTGGTTTAAACTCCATAGGTTCATCCCACACCTTTGGGTCCCATCCCATTTCAGCCACCATAAAATTAATCGTTGCACCTTGTGGAATAACGTATCCTTGCACCTCAACCTCCTTCATTGCCCTATGTGGCAACACAAAATGGCCCGGTGGATGTCTCCTTAATCCTTCCAAAACCACAGCTTTTAGGTACACCATTTTCTGCAAATCCACTTCATTTACAACAACTCGCTCAACCCCTTTTTGTGGCGGTTGGGGTGGTCGTCCCACAACCAACACAATTTCATCATACAATTTTCTCTGAATATCAGGATTCTTTACAAGATTAGCCATAATCCATTGTAAAGCAGTAGACGTTGTATCCGTACCAGCATTAAGAAACTCACCACACATGCTCACCATCTCTTTATGAGTCAGCTTTCCACCATTTTCATTATTAGCCTCTTCTTCCGGAATCTGTAGATTCACAAGCGTATCTACATACGCCACAATTCTCTCATTTTGTGACTCAGAATTAGCTGATTCAATTCGTGATTTAATGAGTGGAAGCAACACTTGTTCTTGATCTTCGCGTATTTGCAAAAGCTCTTTCCATCTGTTTTTAAACAATACCTTTCCTAACCTTGGGAATACACCGAGTACATTAAACCTGCCTGACCCAACTAACAACAGCAAACGACGTTGTACTGTTGCTATTTCATTTATACGATTTTCATCGAGCTTTTCACCAAAACACATTAATACCAACAAGCAGAACATGGCATACTGAAAATGATCAACCACCTTAATTCCAGTTGCATCCTATTAAACATTATGAATTGAATTAGTGTTTATATATAGTTTTTACTTTACAAAGTTAAGTCCTTTAATTAGGTATAGATATACCCTCTATGTAGTATTAATATTCCTCCCTTCGTCCCGTTTTTATTGTCCAGAGTACTATGTAAGTTTGTTAGTTTTCCTATATATTAACGAACATGATGCTTTTACTTTTAGATGTTTATGTTCTTAATTTACTTTGCATTCAACAAATACATGTTGAAAAAACACATGTTGTCTACTCATAGTTATTTTTACATAGCGACATTTCACGCACACAAGTCTATCTCTAATTACCATAAAAGCGACACTACTTCAAACAAGTTAAACTCAAAAGATAGTTTGTATACGATTTCAAATGGAAAGAAAATTATCCGCCGCGTAGCGCGAGTCCACTCCTAGTATATACTAAAACATATGTATTCAAAAGGGATCATGAATTTATTATCCAATCCTAAAACTTATGGGATGAGAAAAACAGAATATCATCAAACTACTCAACTTTTTTCGTTAAATTAACCCAACTATTGAAAGAACTTTATATGTCACTCAACTCAACTATTCCAAGTAGCAAACTACTAAGATGTTGTATGACATCCATAAACAAATTCGCCTTATAATTTGGGATATACCATAAGATTAATCATTATTAATGTCTTTACTTGTTTTGTTATTTGATTTATCTTTTTATATAAACGGTGAGACCGGTTGATGGGGCTACAAGATGAGATAACCTTTTATAATCATGTAGATCTACTATTGAATGACTTCAATAAAAATTGTTTAATCGATAGATTTTCTACTTATACAGCATACATATAAGCATACAGTAAAAACTATATAAATTAATGCTATCGGGATCACTTAAATTTATTAATTAAAATAATTATTAATTAATCGAGTATAAAATGCAATGATTCTTTGAATCATGACCATAAAAATATATTAATTTATCGAATTTATTAATTAATCGAGTATTAATTTATCGCGTTTCTATTATTAACTTATAAATAAAGGAATGAATTCACAAGCATAGGAGTAAATGATAGCATTAAATAGGACATATTACCTTATTCTGTTCATGAAGCCGATTAATCAAAATCTCTAGGACCCACTTCCTCGCCCACGAATATGACTTCACTCTCGAAGGATGAAGCACCTCCGAAGCCAAATTCCTACGTAACATCCTCCACGTTGGTCCATAGCTCGAAGACGAGATATTTCGAACCGCGAACGTTCTAGGACGATCAGAAAACACAGCACCTTTTTGTATAAGTATTTGATGAGCTAAAGAATGAGTTCCCACGAATATAGACGGCTTAGACCCAATGGAAAGAGTAATAAGCGGTCCATACTTAGCTTTAAGACTTCTAAGAATCGGTTCGAGTCCGGCTAAAGGGTTGGTTAGTAAAAGATAGTTTGAGGACAAGAAAGATGGACCGGGTGGGAGCGTTTTTCGACCGCGGTTAAGGTGGTGGGAGAGTATTGGTTTGAGTATGGCTGCGATGCATAGAGAGATTAGGATTATGAACCAGGTTTCCATGATTTAGGATGAGAAGAATGTACGAGTGGTGGATATGGTGGACAAGGTTTGGGTTTGGGGTATATGTTGTGATTTTTTCTTTTTTATCTTTGGCCACAAGTTACTTGAACTCATATGTTGTTGTCATCCGTTTGCTTGATTATTGGGAATTTGTTGCTTTCTCATGTGAATTTACTACATTACCCATGTCATAAAAGTTGGAAAAAGTGAACTTTACTAAATTTGGAATGGTTTGTAATATAACGAGTGGGCTTAGCCGCGCGTTACGGTAGGCAAAGTCAAAAAAAAAATAACTACAGAAAACGTAAACAAAGAAAAATATGGGTTTTTTTATAAAACTAAACATTAATAACTAATCTAAAAAAAAAAAAAAAAAACGATCCAAACCGTCCTAAGCTGCCCCGAGCTGACCGAAGCCGCTCCGAACGGACCTGACCTAGGGCTTGGACGATTTATAAACAATGTCATGCAGGTTGTCAATTAGTACTTGTATAATATAATATAATAAGCACCAAAAGATTAATATATTATGAAATGCATGCAAATCAATATAATAAGTTTTAATAGTTGCTATCTTAACATGTAATTTAATAATTATATGAATAAGATTTTATGTTTGAGAGTTTGTTGGTTTTGTTATTTCCGACAAACAAAAGTGTTGGTCCAATTGAGATGTTGGTCACTTTACTTTCTTAAAATATAAAATTATTTTGTTTGGTGAATTTTATTAGTAAGAGAACACGGAGTGGTCTTGATTGTCGTTTGTTGTGGACTTCAAGAACGAACGACCAGCTTGTTATTACTTCGTCTTTACTCGTTATGGAGACTCGTTGTCGTGGTTGTTGTTGCTATAACGGGTTGTTCAAAAAAAAAAAAAAAAAAAATTTCATATTTCCTTTATAAATATAACATAAACTCTTAAACTAAAATCCACAATATTTCTCAATCTATCTCAATCTATTTCTATGAGTTCACATTATTCAACCGATCCCGATGTTATGGATTCGTCATCGTCCGAATCCGAATTGATCGAATTACTATTTAAGGCGGTAGAAGCTATTGAACAAATGGAGAAAAAAGAAAATGAGGCGGAAAGTTCACGTCGGACTGAGAAAAGGAAAAGACGCTATATCAACCGCGATCGAACTGCAGCAAACGACAACGTGTTACGACATTACTTCTCCGGCGAAAACACATACCCGGATGAATATTTCCGTAGACGATTTCGTATGAGAAGACCTCTTTTCCTCAGAATAGTCGAAGGTATATCTAATTACTCCGTAGAACCTTTGCCCGACTATTTTAAATATTTCAAACAACGACCCGATTGTACGGGTAAAATGGGTTTTAGTTGTTTACATAAATGCACATCCGCTATGTGTATGATGGCGTATGGGATTACTCCGGACCCTTTTGACGAATATTTATAAATGTCAGAAAGAACATAAACTGAATCCCTAGATAATTTTCTAAAATGTGTAATCCATCTTTATACAAACGTTTATCTAAGAACCCCAACACAAGATGATGTTAATCGTTTATATCAAAAACACGATGAGGTTCACGGTTTTAAGGGTATGTTTGGTAGCATCGACTGTATGCATTGGAAATGGGATCAATGTCCAAATGCATACAAAGGGCAATACACACGAGGTGACCATGGTTATCCAACCGTTATGCTGGAAGCTGTTGCGTCGTACGATCTTTGGATATGCCATGCTTACTTCGGTGTCGTGGGGTCGAACAACGACATCAACGTGCTTAAACGATCGTCGTTGTTTCATGATATGCTCAACGACTCATCCCCGGATTACAGGTTCATCGTCAACGGCCACGAGTACAATAAAGGATATTACCTTGCCGCGGTATATATCCGGAGTGGTCTACATTTGTTAAAGCTTTTTCGTACGCATTTGACGAACCGGATCAAAAATTCAAACGTTTTCAAGAGAGTGCGAGAAATGATATCGAACGGGCATTCGGTGTTCTTCAAGGTCGTTGGGGGATTATAATACATGCAGCGAGATTTTACAAGATGAACAACTTAAGAAGAGTTATGTATGGGGGTATCATATTGCCCAACATGATCGTTGAAGACAACGGACGGTCGATTTGTGATGCCCAAGAATTGTATGCTCCTCCAGTTACAGGTGTTCCCATAACTTATAACGAGAGAGCGAATGAACGTATCCGGATTAATAGAGAGATTAGAGACAAGAGCACACACAGCACACTCCGCGAGGATCTCGTAGCGTACATTTTGACACTTCCGGCTGACTATCGACACGTTAGCTATTTATATTTTATGTATTTGTATTTTTTTAATTATTGTATTGTAATTTTATTTTTATTGTATGTGTTTGTATTTTATTTTAATTATTGTATTGTTGTTTTATTTTTTATTTTAATAAATCTTATATTTATCTTATTTAAATGTTTAAAAAAAAGAAACACTGGGGTTCCCACATCTTCCATAATCATCATTATCACTCCACCAAAAAACTCACAACTCCCATTGTGGATGTCACGTCAGCAAAAAAATCACACAATCATACACAATCGTCAATATCACTCCGAGTGTTTTCCAAAATCTAACATATATCTTTCATCAGTGTTTTTTAATCAAACTTTTTTGTAGTCTATATATAAGCTAAAGATTGCCACTCTATGTTACCTTATAAAGAAAAGCATAATATAACAACAATTTTAGATGTTTTTATAGGTAATAATTGTATGATCATAAAACCCAAAGAATTAAAATCTTAAATTGGTGTGTTTATAAGAATAATCCTTTTTATTTTTAAAAAAAGTAGTAATAATTTTAATTTTAATTCAATAAAGAAAATGATAAATTTTGTTAGTACGTATGATTATTAGTACATTTAGATATATAATGATTTCAGATCATTAAAAACTATTAAAAATTTTAAGACCAAACAGACTAGCTTTTTATTTTAAAAAACGCACTTTAATATAATTTTATTTAAAAACTAAATATCCCAAAACTATTAATATATCAAAAGAATAAATTACACCATTGCAAGAAGTATCAAATTTTCTTTCTATACTCGATATACTTTCGACGATAAAAAAAAAAAATCGGGTTTATTTTATAGGTTTTGTAATTTTATATTATAAAATCACATTTTTATCACATGTGATATTCGTATGTAATTTTTTGTATTTTCTTTTTTATTTTAGCTCAATATACATCATATGACGTATTTACATTTTGAAATTCTAATTTAATATAAAAATCACATGTGATATTACTAATTTCAATACCCACCAATGTAATATCACATGATGTATATCAATATTAGCATCAATATTTTAGCTCAATATTGATGCTAATATCACATTTGATATTATCATTCTAATTTCAATACCCACCAAAAAAAAAAAAAAAATCGTCGAAATTATATATAAGACCACTGCTCTATTTAAAGATAAAAACGAGACTATCGCAATGGCTTAATTTGTTTCGTCTAACGATTAACGATTTGTAAGATAATTTAATTACACAAATTAATGGTTATCTTTATTATTTTTATTTTGAGTGTAGCTTAACCATCAAGAAAGACATTATCATGTTTAAATGTATCAACCACCAATTTATTTACCATCTATTAAATCTGTAATCAATTTTTAATAAATGTTAAGACAAGAACAATCATAATTATGCCTAAATGTTTCAAATAATCTCTTCAAGAAAATAGTTAGTGTTTTTTGCCTAGGATAACCATGCCTCCATTTCTTTGTTGAGCTTGTTCATTGCATCTTTATGTGTTATGTCCTTTCACAACTTTGATTGAACCTTACGCTCGTTTTAATTCCAAAAACAACATGTTTTTATTCATATTTTCTTTTTGTTCTTATTGTTTACCATCAGATTTATTAAATGTCATACTTAGTTTGTTACATATTTGCTTGGTAAACAAGCTATCATTAACTTACCGGCCAAGATTTATCGTCTAAAGTCAGCATAACAATCTGTTAAACAAAATCAAGAGTGAAAGGTTTTACATTCAGTAAGCCTTGCAGATTACAAATAACTTCTTACAACAATTTTAAGTTGATTTCCGGGATACTAGACTAGTCTATTGCATACTTTCTCCTTCATGCGTGATATAAGCTTAAACTTTTCCTCAGCCTCGACTTGCTGACGCATATCAAATCCTGAAGCTCTGTCTGGGTGAAAGCTCAGTAATGCTCGTTTGTACGCTGCATGAACCTGAAACAGTCACAAATTAGGAAGGTTTAGGGTGCGTTTGGTAATGAAACATAACAGGAATTGACTCGGTAATAAGTAAATGGAGCTTACCTGAATTGATGAGACATATGGGTTATTATCAACCATAATTCCTAAACCACGCAATAATGAAGCCATATCATAACACCTCATTTCCAGCATTTTAAGCTTCTGCTGGACTTCAGTACGATATATTTCTTTCAAGTTCATGTTTTCCTCATCCTAAGAAAGCCGGAAACAAAAAAAAAGATGAAAAATGGACGATATTTGGAAAGTGGTAAAGGCAGAATACATTAAGCTGTCGTCATAAACATAGAATTCTGCAAACCTGTTTTTGAGATTCCCTGATTTCTTCAACTCGTTGCTTTTGTCTATTTTCTATCTCTAATAGACGCAACTCTTCAGCCTTTTTCCTTTTCAACAAACGTCGCTCCTGCTGAGCTTCTTCTGCCTGCAAAAATAAATATATATCTTTACCATGAAACTGAATTTCAAGTAAGCAACATAACTATAAGTGACAATATGGCCATGTCAAAAGGTTAGTTAACAGATCTTAAGAAACAGATCAAAAATAGTTCTCGTGGAAACATATATCATTTTTGGCCATTTTAAACTTGCAATTAACGAATATGTTAATTATGATTATAAAAGAATATTTGATGAAAGTAATCTAGATCTTTGAATATACTATTTAGGTGTTTGTATAAATTAAAATTCAACCCATATATATGAAAACGGGTCAATCCTTTCACTTTTAGTAAAATCTCTACCTTTGCTTGTTTGAGATGAAACTAAAACCTAAAGTTCCAAATCAACCCATTCATAAGTAAATGGGTCAATTTTTTTTTATTTTTTTTGGTTAACCTAGGTATCCGACTCACTTTGCAAGCATCTGCCACTGTATTCAACGATATGATTCCCAATAAAAATATGAATCCCAATAAAAAACAATTCCGGTAACAGCAACAGTGCTAACCACAAATGAACTTGCATTTTATAAATGTAGCAAAAGTATCATATTTATATGGATCTGCAAACGAAGTATCATTTATTCATTTTTCTGAGCACAATCCATAAAAAAGAACCAAGAAATGTACACAAGAAGATATAGATCAATGAAATAAAAAAACTTTGAGTTGTAAGATACACTTCCTAACCCCATCTCTTCTCTGTACCACAACTAAAATCACAAAAAATGACACGGTCCAATAATCCAACTGTCTACTAGTGGTTCGGTATTGTACATGGACATGTTATTTACTTCGTTGACTTATTTCCATTCCCAACACTTGAGGTTAAAAACAGATGTCAGTGCAGGTTCATATACGGAAAAAGGCAGAATTTAAACAAAACGTTTTATACCACCATCCGTCAGTAGTTACATAGCTAGGATGTTATCTTTTGCACATGTATATTTCTAAGAAGAATCATTGCATGTTAAAATTAGAAAGTCTAAAAGGTTGGCAACACTACATTCTGATGATAAAGAACAAAAATCTTAAGATAGTTTGGATTTTATCAATCGGTGATACTCGTAATGGCGTAAAATGGACGTAAAGATAACATTTGCCAAAGTAAGAAGTAAAACACAATGCTCAATCACAAACAGGGATAAAATTCATTTAAAGCAAAAAAAAACTAAATTACTCGCCAAAATAAAACTATACCTGTACTTTTAAGGCTCTCTGTCTGGCTAACAATTCTTCCTCAACTGCTCGTTTGAACTCGTCAGTTTCCTTAACCATTTCTCTTTCATTAATAATCGATTCCTCGACAGTAACACCGTCCATATCAGATGACATTAAAACCACTTCATTAATAGCAGAAGGTGTTTCTTCACAGTTATCAGTTTCAACATTAGTTTCCTTAACCTTTTCTCTTTCATTAACAATCGATCCTTCAACAGTTACACCGACAATATCAGAAGACGTTAAAACCACTTCATTAACAGCAGAACGTGTCTCTTCACAATTATCAGTTTCAACATTAGTTTTCCTCTTCAAAGAAGCGTGTGTCCATTGTTCTTGTAGAGTACCCGATGAATCTACCATGAACTCAGAATCATCACTGTCTGATTGAATGCTGAAACTTGGGTACGTCCTTTTTCTCATTGATAACTTCACATGAGACACATTTTTCTGAGAATGATTACTAATTGGGATTTCATCATCATCGTCGATGTATATGTATGTCTTCACAGGAAAAATCTTGTCACTCTTTAATCTAGTAGCACGTCTTGATTTCTTTTCAAGATTTTTAGATATCTCAGCATTAGGATTATCCTCGTCTATTAGGACAACGTTTTCGTCTTCCACGTTCTTCTTAAATGTTTTTTCACTCGTCATCATAGAACACTCTTTGGGCTTAGATTGACGCACTCTCTTAGTTTGTCACTGCAAACGGAAAACTTATAAGAATATGAGCTACTAATATTCAAGAGTATTAGTAGATTACAAAAGTATCCTACTTAAGCATACGCGATATCTGGCGACTTCCTAAACAAACTCTAAACAAACTTGCGATATCATTTCTTTTCAAATACCAAATAAACCTAAAAAGTACCTCCTAAGCAAAAGCTTGTACCAATAAGGGGGTGTGTTTTTTCAACTTATTTGATTCTTATTTTTCATAAGCCCATTTTTTCCGGGTTACGAGCTGATTATGACTTAAAATAAAGTACTTAAATACTTGTTCACTACTAATAAATCGACCAAAATTATTACACCCAAATTTAAAATCCACATTATTTCATAGGCAAATAAGTAAATCATAAAATCCTAATAAATTACGACATAAATGGATACCTGGAATAAAGATCGAGAGTAAATAAAGTGAGATTTGAAAATGAAAAGAAGGGTTGAATGATTAATTAGCGTTTTGTATTACACATTTGAATTTTTTTGAAATGTTAAATCGAGAAATATGGAGGGAGCGGGAAAACTTTGACTACAAATTTTCGCCTTTTGTATTACACGGTTTTTATTTTTTGTGTTAAAACTAGTTGTTGTTTGAAAGCCGTTAATTAATAACTTATTCTTTTAAATATTTTTATTTAGTGGTGTCTGTGGGCTTATATAAGTTTCTTATGCTTATTGATATTTCGGCTTATATTTCATAAATTCGGATTTTAGGCTTATATAACTGTTTATAGGCTTATTACTATTTATTATGACATAATAAACAATAATAAGCTCATATAAGTCGGAAAATTCAGGCTTATGAAACATAAGCCGAAATATCAATAAGTAATAAGCCCCTTATATAAGCCCAAACAAACACCCGCTTAGAGTGTTTACTAATTTTTGTTTGATATAGAATACAAAAGTTGATCGAATTTTTGAAATATTTTTTACGAAATCAATTTTTAATGTTTTTTGTGTGTCAATTGTGACATAATTTTGACAAAGAAAAGTTAAAATATGATCTTTTATAACATGTTATTGCTCTCTGTCGTCTAAAACGTATAATAAAACTATTACATTTTAATGTTTTTTTTTCAAAATTATGTTCCGAGACAGCAACATATGTCGAAATCAACGCACAAATAACATTATAATTTGGTTTTGTAGAAGATTTCAAAATTTTGGCTTACAAATTGCCTAAAAGTTTAATCGAAGCCAAGTTTTATACACTAACTCGGTCAAAAATTAATAAACACCTCCAATGAAGACAATTTAAAAAGTAAGTTGTAATTTTATACAATTTACCGTTGTTTTGACCTTAAAACTTAGAATACTTATCTTTATACTTTATTATTTTAGACTAGTAAGTTACTCGCGCGCTGCAGCGGCAACAACAAATAAAGAGTAAATTTTTAGATAAGCAATTTTTTCACGTACATGTTTTTCACAAAAATAATGCAAAAAGGGAATGTGTTAAATGTTTCACAATATTTTATAATATGTAAAAATCGAATAGCCTTATCTTGTAAAACTCTCGATACACTACATTTGATGTGTATTGCGTATGAATCTAAGATTTTGACAGTCTTTACCAATAGTCTAATACATTTGTGTTACCACGTGAAATCCCCATCCACAAAACCACATATATTTGTCCATACAAGTAGGGTTGTAAACGAATTGTAAGTGGGTGAAAACGTTTGTTTATGTTAGTTTATTTAGTTAACAAAACGAACATGAATATGATAATTTGTTTGTTTAATTAAATAAACGAACAATGAAGAAAGGTTTTGTTCGTTTATTTACATTCATAAACATTCATTTATATTTTTATACATTTATATAATTATACATTTATATTCTTTTATAGATGCTAGTTTATTTTATATATTTTAAATATACTCAACAAAATAATATATTATTTAAAGTTAATTTTTTCTTGAGAAGTAATTAATGAAATAAATAATTATAAATATGAAAATAAATATATATATATAAATGATTTGTGTTAAGATTTAGAAATAAGATAGTTATTTTTATAAATAATTTAGGTTGTGTATATTTATTCGTATTTGTTTATGTTGGTTTAACATCCAAACGAACAAACTTAAATCCCTAATAAACGAACATTAACACAAATTTGTTTTTTAAGAATTTGTTCGTATTCGATTATTTGTTCGGTTAAATTTATTCAATCGAACGCAAACAAGCCCTGTTTGTATTAGGTGTTCATTTATAATACTACACGTAAGAATAAGTATATTAATTATTGAAAATTTTGTATGTTAGAGAAATTGTATTCGTACTTATTCTTGACTCTAAATTTCATAATAATGTCGTTTTATATTTGAAAAGGCTCTAAAAATATATTTAATTCAATTTTTTTAAACACGAGCCGATTATTATAAGGAAAACAAATTTATTATTAGCATTATTATTTTAAGATTGTTTTTTTTAATGTAAGTCGATTATTTAAAAAGAAAAAGTTTATTATTTGTAGTTTAGTAGTATTATATTCGGATTTACTTTTATTATTTTAATAATTAGCATAATTACGTGTAAGTTAATTATTTAAATTTGTACTATAAGTTTTATTTAAATTTTAGTTTGGTGACAAGTTAAATAGGAAAAACTAAAAAATGAATTATTGGTTGACATATTTAAATGTGTTAAATGTAAAATAAATGATATTTTAGTAATTTCCCTACTTAAATTTCAACAAAAACCTCAAATGATTTATATGTAGTTAAGATAATTTGAAAAACAATCTAAGTGAAACAAAAAATATTGTTGACTTTCTTTATAGTTTGAACTTTGTATGGATCGTGTTATTGTTTCAAAATAAAATTTACAAAAATAATAAAAGATGGATAGTATTCTAGTTATTTTGATTTTATAGAGTTAAAAAGTAAAATGTTGAATGGTGAAACTCTTAACATTAAATAGGAGAAAATGTATTAAATGCTTTATATAATAGTATATATAAATAAAACACTTTTTGATAAGTTAAAACAACAATTTAACGGAACTTGATCATTTAGATTTTAAGTCTATAAAAAGAAGAAAAATAAGGAACTGAAAGGACAACTGATTGAATTAAAATTAACGTTATTGATATCACAAAGTCGGTCTTTCTAGCGAGTCAAATCCGTGCCTAAGTTACTTTGCATACGTACTAAACAACTGGAAAATCGAACGTCGGAAAACTGCCGAAACCACCCACCACTGCGACGCAGTTGGCAACGACTGCGCCGTAGTGCGGGTCTCGGACAGAATATGCTAAAAACGTCTTTTTCCACCTTTTTGAGATCCACAACTTTCCATCACGTGATTTTTGGCTAGAAACTTCCTATTATGAGTGGGTTAGACCATATCAAGATCTAACAACACTTTCTAACCCTCTCTCATCCCATAATCCATCCTTACATCTTTCTCTTTTTTTTTCTTTCATTTCAACTCACTTACTACATCCATTTCTCCCACCTTATTCATCATGTTTCGAGCAAATTGAGAGGTATCTATTAAGCATTTGAGTGGGTATACATTAAGGGAAAATTATTCCATCATATCCATCATAATCTCTTTGATTCTTCTTCATTTGGTAAGTAATTTCAACACAAATCTTCATATTCTAATCTATTCTTTTTCTTGGTTTATGTTAAAGATTTCTAACATGAATCTTTGTATGTTTTTACAAGGGTTCATCTTACATCATCGTCTTCCACCTTCAGATTTGTAGCTAACCATCATGGAGGCTTTTTCCATCTTGAAGTTTGGTAAGCAAAACACGTCTCAAAATCTTACTCTAATTCTTATTCTAAAGATCTGTATTAATAGTGTGACTTTTGTGTGTTTTGGAGTCGGGTCCTCACCAACACCACTATTGGAGCTCATTTTCCGGGTTATATTTCCGTTACCGATTTCTGGCAAATTTTGGTTGATTATTGCGGAGGTCTTTGGTACTCTCTAAATTATCCCTAATTCTCTTAAGATTTTCTTAATTATCACCTAATTCGTCTAAGTAATATATAAAATAGATGAATATGGATAAAAATGGATGAAAATGTAAGTTATTAACATATTATACATATTACCTTCGTATTGTAGGTTATTAGTTAATAATAACATAAAAATGGTTTAAATATGAAAGGAGACTTATAAAAGGAGAATTTTAAGCAAATAAGTAATATTCGTAAATTCTATCGAAAGTTGATTATTTGAATTCTTTGGACTATTTTGGACTTTTTGGACTAATAATGGACTAAACACGTATAAAGTGTTATTTGGACTCTTATAACGTAATTAGTATTATAACTAATTATTACGTAAAAATTTACATATGTATACTTATATATTATAAGTACCAAAACTATATGAATATTATGAAATTTGACTTTAGATATTATATATATATTATTGCGACTAATTATTATAATTAGTAACTTTGTTAAAAGATTTGTATGAAAAGGTTATAATATACTTAAAGGATATATATGGATAAGTATACATATATCTATATAGGAAGAGGTTCTTATAAACCAAAACTTAAAGTAAATATATATATATATATATATATATATATATATATATATATAGGGAGAGGTTCTTATAAACCAAAACTTAAAGTAAAATAAGTAAAAAAATATGAAAATATAATTTATTATATGTGTAATTTTGTATTATGTTTATTTATTCAGTTATAACAAACTTTAAAAAAGCAAGTTTTGATATGCATCAAAATATATGTCGTTTAAGAACTGTGCATCAAATTCTTTGTTTTTGTGTAGTAAATATTCAAATTTGATGCACAACGGTAAAACTACCCATTTTATGATGTACAACAAAACTTCGTTTTTTAAAGTTTGAGATATGGTTAAAATGAACGATAATCCAAAATATCTAACGTTATAAATTATTTTCTAATTTTGTTTTTATTTATTTTACCTTAAGGTTTGTTTTACAAGAACCAACCTCTATATATATATATATATATATATATATATATATATATATATATATATATATATATATATATATATATATATATATATTATACGTAAAATACTATATATATTGTCAAATATACGTTTTTGGACTCGAAGACGAAATCGCAATCATAAACCTAATATGTATTATTATGATAATTGTTAAACTCATATTTTCGATGCATATACTTTTTACTCAAGAATGCGATCGTAATCTTAAATTCTAATAATAAATTATAACGTTCGTTAAACTCTTATAAAACTATTTTTCAACCTATTTTACTCAAAATATCTAAATTCCTCAATTGTCGAATGTTGACTTTTAGCTGACTTTGACTCCTTATCGTAAACGTTGACTTAGCCAAAGTCAACTATCCTAAAACGTTGACTTGGCTAAAGTCAACTATCCATAACGTTGAACTTGGTGAACTTTGACTAAACTTTTTTTTTTTTTTGTCAATATTCAACCTTCAATCGATATCTCTTATTCGTCATTATTGACTCGAATTATAGATATCTTCTAGTAGTCATTATTGACTCGAATTATCGTTATCTTCTACTCGTCACTTTTGACTCGAAATATTATTCGTTGAAACACTTTTGAATATACTATGTAATATAACGTAAATTATTAAGGCTAAACCCTACTAGACTTATAGAGGTACTTAGAGTGATTCGATGTCTTTATTCTAGGGCACTTAGGCGGTGAAGTGATTTCTACTGATTTGTCGTCTCGACGTATTTGCTGATTTATCTGAGTTATTCGTTGCTCTTTTTACCATTTCATATCTTGGGCATGAAAAGCGTGATTAAACTTTATATCTTGTTTTATGCATTGTGGTTTGTGAATGCCTTTAGATTAGCGTTACCTTACTTATATGGTCTTAGTGGTAGTATAAGGCCCTCGTATACACGCCTGTTAACTCTTTTTGAGCCACTGGTACATATATATAGATCTATATGGGTTTGACCAACACTCATCGCTTGTATGGGATGACGAGGGTACTCTGTCCCTATGAGTCGATGTTATGACCGCTTATTATTATTAGATGACTAAGTTTGACGCACTAAGGTGGGGGTAAATGTTGTTATTAAACGTTAGGCTCAGGTGTATTTATCTATCTAAGGCTATGCATGTATCTCACTTTGTTATTAAATCAAGATATTTTTATTATTGACTTATATATTTCAAACGAGTCAAAACCTTTCGAAATTAATGTTTTTATAAAATAGCGAATAAGTCACAAAATTTATGTTGACATCGTCTATTTGAACGCTTTTCAGGGGTTTGAGGTTGCAGATTGTAATGTTATGTTTTTGTAACTCTTTGGATCATCTACGTGTTCGATGGATTTGTGTTGCTATGATTAGTTTCTTTAGGATCCATTTTGATGTCATTGTACTCTAAATTTATTCGTATTATGTAAAACTTTGTACTCCAGATTTATTAATTTAATCGATGTACGTTTTGTCATATTAATGTTGTAACCTTATACCTCTGAAACTACTAATACTTTTTGCACAGGGTTTCCGCTGAGCGGGGTTTGACAAAGCACGGTTTCTAACATATGATATTTTGCAATTTATTGTGACATATATGAAATTCTCTCATGAGAAAAATGCGAGCATATTTGGATTCGGTCTCTTCATCGTATAAAGACAAATTTGAGGATTTTTTTTTTATAGAGAATCTACGACAACTATAAGCAAGTTGTAAATCTATATCAACACGACGAAAAATCTAACAACACTGCGAAGCCAAGTTCGCAATGTTAATAGAAAGACAAATGGACAAGAATCTCGATACGTTAATGAAGTCGATCGAACACTTGGCAAGAAGCGATCACGTCACTGTCTCACAACTCTAAGTGGATCACGTATATATACGGATTTGAATAAATCTATGTTTTTATGTATATTTTTTATTTATACTTATAAGTTCATGTCGTTTTTTTCAATTTTATTATAACGTTTGCTTTTAATTAAATCAAGTTTTTATAAACGTGTTAGTTAAAACAAATTAAATATATACGGATAGTTTGCACCATTTTCACCCGTCCTCCCTAATAGTTTTTTATTACACCACTGGTACCTAAGTTTGAAATTCGTTGCCTCCAGAGTCCCTATAATGGACGTGACGTTAAAAAGGCCGTTAAGTGTCCTCACGTGTGTCACACGTGAGGGGTAATTTCGTCAATTCAACGTGTTCATCCCCAAAATCCACAAAACCCTAAATTAATTTCTCCAAAATTCATACAAATCAACACAAACACACTTCACCTTTATCAAATCAACATCAAAAACCTAAATTTATCAAATCAAATCAAAAAATCAAACAGAGTCAATCAATTGATGTAACTCCTCCTCATTGATTCAGTACAAGAAAAAAATCAAATCACAAAAAACCCAATTTCCTCTACATCAGATCCACTCAATTCATGTAAATTCTCCACCTGAGCAAGCATATGTCGACGCCGGCGACCGGCGAAAACCACCGTGCTGGTTTCGCCTTCCCCGAACCCAATGCTTGCCAAATCAAGTTAGTCTCTCCTATCATATTCATATTCCTTTTTTTATATATTATATTTGGAAATGAATTTTAATTGCATTGTTATGTACATAGGTTGAACAAGCAGTTGGTGAAAGGGTTTTTAAGAAATGCTAAAGTGCTTCTGAAGAAGGAGAATGGTGAGATTCATGTCACTCACAAACTTGGTGACCCATATGATAAATGGGATATCGTTAAAAAAAGCTAACAAGATTGATTTGGTTTTGTACGAGACTTCGCCATATAGATCTAGAGAAATGAATTTTGGTTTTGGATTTGAATAATGGTAAAGATTATAATATATGGATTTTGGTTTTGAATTTGATAAATTTAGGCTTTTGATTTGATTTGATAAATTTAGGTTTTTGATGTTGATTTGATAAAGGTGAAGTGTGTTTGTGTTGATTTGTATGAATTTTGGAGAAATTAATTTAGGGTTTTGTGGATTTTGGGGATGAACACGTTGAATTGACGAAATTACCCCTCACGTGTGACACACGTGAGGACACTTAACGGCCTTTTTAACGTCACGTCCATTATAGGGACTCTGGAGGCAACGAATTTCAAACTTAGGTACCAGTGGTGTAATAAAAAACTATTAGGGAGGACGGGTGAAAATGGTGCAAACCATAGGGACGAACCATGTAATTAACTCATATATAAAATATAAATATAGGAGGGTGGTGAAAATGGTGACTGGTGAGTACTTACTTTTTAATTGGAACTTGGAAGGAGAGTCCTTGCTCAAAAGCTTGGAGGGTAGGAAAAGTGTGGGTTGGTATGCATATATGATATATCGTATATTAAGTAGCAACTAATTTATTCAATTTAATTCATATAATAGCTAAAGTTTTCTTTTATTATTATTTATATCATATCTAAAACCCACTAATTTGTTTCTATATTATAAAAACTTGTTGTTTACCGGATAAAATTGTATATACAACTTTTAAATGCATTTTATACAACTCTTTAATGCGTTATCTTTTTATGTTGTATCTACTTTTACCGTACAACCAAAGTTCATCTTCTCCATTTTTTTTTTCTTGTTCCCTCGTTAAACCAAAATTAGAACTACAATTTCTTTATCTTAAAGCCTTCACAAAAATAAAAATTAGTCATAATTTAATTCAAATTGAGTAATAGTAAGTGTAGATTTGGAAAGAAAAAGTTGCCATCAAATCTCCTCCATTCGAATAGAAGGAAGAGCTTAATTTAATTCAATTTGTGTCGGTCGCCTAATCATCGATCCCTTTGAACCCTAAATCACATTAGTCGTGGAATAACTAATATGTATGTATATATGGTGAAGAACAGCACAAATAATCTAATGATTGATATTATTAAGCTTACGTATTCGATTACAAACACGAACAATATCTAATCACTCGATTACAAGACTTTAACACACAAAACTCACAGTTACTCGACCTAAGAATTAGCTCACGTAACTATTCGTGATGTGGCAGCTCTGACAACTTTCAACAACAACATTTATGATCCCGAGGTTGCTATTTATAGCTGACCCAAAAACCTAAACAGTTACGCGAGCGTAACTGTCTGGGATCTAGTTACGCGCGTAACTAAACAGTTACGCGAGCGTACCAGATAGTTACGCTGCGTAACTTAGTTACTCACGTAACTGCCTACATAAACGCGTTTTGGACTTTACAACTCGATCTAAATACATTCTAACTCGACGACACATTCAACTGAATACAACTACAGACATATATGCTTCAACAAACTCCCCCTTGGATGTAGCTTGTATTCTTCAAAATTTTCTTGAACTTTTGGTGTCGAGAGATCGAGAGTTGATCCTTTAAACTTCACAGAGGCCTTGTACGGTGTTCAGTCTGCAACCGATGACTTGCGAATCTTTCTGGCAGCTAGTCTTCATCATTAAGCAACGTGGCTCCATGAAGATCAGCTTCGAGTCCTTGACTTCCTGGAAGTGCTAAACTCTTCTAGATCCGATCTTTAAACTCTGCAAACCTAGCTTACAGAGACAAAACTGACCAAATACGTGTTTTTGTTCTTTAAACTGATAACATTTTTCATTTTTCAGAAAACACGTGATAAAACCTTTTAACCTTGTACGATACGTGAGAACGAAGAAAATAAACGCAGAAATAAAATCTTTTTGGATTTTTGTTTGTTTTCTTAACCTAAAACGGAAAATCTTTTTGAGGTTTTCATCTATAAGCTATTTACACTACTTTAGCAACCTACAAAGAGCAAATATTTTTTGTTAGGGATTAGTTTGCTTTTAGGATCATATCGCAGAAGTCAAATCACAAGAATTAGCCGATTATTAGTATGTTTGTCCTCTTAAATACAACATAGACATCATATAAAAAATCATCCGATTATTTAAATTACATCTGTTTATATGGATCCCACTTATATTTACACTTAGCTAAATCCGAACTTCCCTCAAAGCGTCATCAAACCTCCAGTATTTATTTCGGAAAACTGTCACCTTATTCATAGATTATTAACTACTCTAAGTATTGAAAACGCATACATATAGTATTAAGTTTAAGCACTTATGCAATTTTCATTATTTATTAGCTTTATTTAAGCTTTAACAGCTTTATTGACTCGTGAATTCCTCCCTCTGTCTCTGCCGTTTATCAAGTAAGCATCAAGAGTTACGGAATTCTTATTTGACTCTACTCTCCCCCTGTCTCTGCCGTTTATCAAGTAAGCATCAAGGGTTACGAGTTTTACTTAGATTCAATTATTTATAACTCCTCAACCTTTATACTAACTCCAGGAAACTATGATTTCGCAACCTTATAGAATCCAGAAGCGCCTCAAGGTATTTTTGAGTTTTAATAAACATATAAACTCTTTGAGTTTTAGATAAAAGCGACTTATTCTATTTTTTGTTTTTCTCTCAATTTTTATCTTTTCCTCGCTTTTTCTATTACTCTCAGATACTTATTAATATATTTATTATAATATCCTATGGTGACAGATTCCAGGCACACCGAAAGTTTTCAGCTTATCACTGAGATGAGCAAACTTAACCGTGTTACCCATTAAAAACAGTTTCGGAAGATTGTTTAGATGATATTAGCCGTACCTACTAATACATCGAACAAAAACTTTATGACTTTTGTTTTTAAAATCTGCGATGTACCATCATTTCCTAAGGTTTTTACAAACTTTCTCCCCCTCTTTTTATGTTTTTCTGATTTTTAGTGTTTTTCTGATTTTTTATAACTATACAAATCCTAAAAACTTAAAAAGAAAAGATTTCGAAGTCACGATCAAAGATTTAGGTTTTTGTCATTTTGGACGCTTTATACTCAATTGAGATAATTAAACTTTGACTCAATGAGTTTTCAAAACTTTATACTCTTTTGAAAAGAGTTTTGCATTTAAGCAAAACGGTTTTTGTTCGAGTCCGCAACTGTTATGTGTTGCGAAGTCTAAACACTTTAAACTTTAAAATATAAAAATGTTTATTAAACTTGAAAATATATGTTTTTAACATAAAACGGACCACGTAACTCAAATAGGAACCGAAAACCTACCGAACCACGTATCACACACAAACAATCATAAATTCAAGTAGAACAAACACATTTATACCAAAAGATGTATCAATAATTACAGACAAAATAGATAGTGTTTGAGCTGGGAATTAAGAAATACCAAAAATAGCCATCTAATTTACTGCAAACAAAATCTACGCTGCATCTTCTTTCACCAACGGCATATTCTTCGAGTGATATCCGTTTTTCAACGCAGATACGGACTACATGAGAGAAGACAAAACCGAAGGATCTCTCATTCCACATCGCCATGATCATCTTCTCATCCAAGCGCTTCAAGTCAGTTTCGGAAAGACAGAGGAGATGAATAGGATCATAGATCCTTAGCAGTACATTCCCCACAAAATCTGTCATTACTGCTTCCCGAGAGTTTTCATCGAAGTACCAATCGTCAAGTTCTTGCAAAAAATCTTGAGGCAATGAAGGCATCCGGATTCGCTTGAGAAGCTTGACCTCTGGATAGATGTGCTGAATATCACGCTTCCCCGTCGCTGGATTCCGATGCTTTGACTTCTTTAACTCAGGCTTGGTGAGGGAAAAGTTGACATACTTCCTGTAGTAGATGTCTTCCCTAAGCTGGATGTAGAAGAGCTTGGCAGCATCTGAGGTGAGATTCTTTGGCTCCATGTCAGCAATGCGTTCCAACTCGTAATATGGCATTGAGCTGAAAGTAGCATACTTCATCCTCATATACTGCACCCCATCCGTTCTGAGCAAAGCAAAGAAGTCTGTGTTGTAGATGTAGCGCCAAGATAGAATAAGCTTCTTACACGGGCGTACAAGCTTACAACCTGCAGTAACACAGACTTTGTCAAAGACACGGTGATCAATCTCTCTTCCTTTGCTGTCGACGTAATGAACATAGTTCTTCACGGGAGGAGCTTGAATCTCTGGTGATGGTTCTCTCACTTCTTTAGACTTCCTCTTTGAACCAGAAGAGGAAGCAGCTTTGTCTTTCGCCCCGGCCTTTGACTGTGATGCTGTAGCTTTCTTTAACCGAGCAGATTCAACCTCGTCCTCGGAGTCCTCGAACATAGAACAACTCCCGGGAACCATGGAGGCTGCATCGCCCTCTTGCATTGGAGCACCATCAAATCTTGGAACTACAGCGGTGGAGCCTTGGACAGACATGAAAGCAAGGTTAGGGTTAGTGGTCTCCCCCTGAATTGGTGCATCCTTGGCTGGAGATCCCTGATCTTTCGCAGAACCGGAGGCAGATCCGCCTTGTGGTGCTGGTTCTGAAGGATTTCGTTTGCCTTGGTCTTCTGAACTCATGTGAGATAGAGCTCCTGCACCGCCCAGATCGTCATCGGGCTTTCCTTGATCATCCTTATCATCTTTACCGTCCTTAGGAGCATCATCATCATCTTCATTATCATCTTTCTCGTCCTCTTTCTCCTCTTCCTGCTCTTCGGTTGATTTATTTGAATCGAAACCGAGAGGGTCTTCGACTGCATCAAGGCGCTCAAGAACAGTTTCATAATCCCCTCGAGCCGCCGCGATCTCATGCTCTAAATCTTTCACAGTCTTCTCCTTGAGCTGCTTGACTTCAGTCTCCAGAGACTTAATCTTCGAGTCCCTTGCTCTCACTTCACCCTCGAGCTTCTTAATCTTCAAAGCATGCTCGTTGTGGGAGCTTTAGAGGTTCCGCACTTGAAGCTGCAGCTGTCTGACTATGTCACTTAACCCAACCGTGATCTCAGGGCGAGAAGAGGTGCCCAAAGGACTTGAAGTCACGATCGGTGAGGTGGAGGTGAGGATTGTAGCAGGAGAAGCAGAGATGGGTGGTGTTGGTGTGAACTTTGGAGGTGGAGGAGGAGCAGTGGTGATGATTGTTGTTGGCGGAGGAGTAGTGATGGTGGTTTTCTTTGACTTCTTCACCAAAGAAAGGAGGTTCTGGAGAGACCTCAGGTGAGGCGGGAATGGAGCGAGGGCGTTTGACTGATGATGGTGGAGGAGATTGCCTAAAGGAGTGAGGGTGAATTCCAACAAACTCTGCCTGCTTTGATCAAGCGGTACGGAGAGGCTTCGGAGAAGGAATAACAACTTGCGGTTCCTTGAACTTGACTCCTTTGGGTTTGCTGGAAGTTCGAACCTCTGAGGCTTCCTCCTGAACTCTTTTCCCTTTGACTGCCACCTGTAAGGCAGTACCAAACATATCCGCTCCCGCCTTTGATCCTTTCTCCAGGATCTTCTGACGTCTGGAAGCATATTTTTTAACAGAGATATGCTTCCTGAGAACTTCCAACTCTCTCAAGGCTTTGTTCATCTTCTTTGTGGCGTCGGAGATTTCAACGGTTTCCTCCGACCCAGCTTCACCATCGCTGTCATCACTTTCTGAAGAAGATTCTGAAGTAGATTCCTCGTCAGATTCTACTCGTTTCTTTCCCTTTCCCTTTCTTGAAGCACCCGCAGAAGCTGCAAGATCTTCAGAAGCCTCGGTATTGGTAGACTTCCTAGATCTTGACGGGCGTGGAGAATCAGGAACCACGAGATCATCAAATGCATTAAGCGCTGGAGTTGGGTAACTGGGGTCAATCAATGTAGATCTTGACGGGCGTGGAGAATCAGGAACCACGAGATCATCAAATGCATTAAGCGCTGGAGTTGGGTAACTGGGGTCTGCAATCTTGGAAGTAACGAGAATCGATCCTTAGTGCCTTTCCGACCGGACCATTATAAGGAAGATCCGGTAGAGAGTGATCAATGAATAACTGCACGAATCTCGGGTACTGATCGAAGGTCTTCTTCTTGTCCTCCAGATTTAAACACATGTTGTTGAAAATAAATCCGGAGAAGTTGTACTTGTGGTTGAACACCAGTGAGACCATCAACGCTTGACCTCGTCTATCTAAAGAGTCGTACCCGCCTTTCCATCTGGATAAGCACATGATGACCGTGTGCATTAGAAAGCGATAAAGCACTGGCATCATTGGTTTCTTGAACTGAAACGAATCCAGACAGCCAGAGTATCCCATCTGTCTGAAGCAACCGAAGATTGTTTTCTCCGGTAAAGTATCATCAGCATCAATACTATCTCTGAACTGAAGAACCGTGCGGATAACCTCTTCAGTAATGATGATCGGGAGTCCCCCAACTGTTGTCTCAATGCTCAGAGGAGAAACAGACTTGTTTACCACAGCATTCCTCCAGAACTCGCTAATCAGACCCCTCTTGAGATCGGGATCAACTCGTAGAGAATAAGCAATAGGGCTTCTAAGGAGGTAGTTAATAATATCTTCGAACCCCTCTCCTTTATCAACAACCGAGAGTAAAGCCACTGAGTTATGTCTTTTCATGGCGATATCTTTCTTATCTTTAGCCATTCTACACATCAAAAACAACAAACTTGCACAAAAGTTAGTAAACGCACAAAATCTTCTAAAAGACATCGTAAACAACATCCTAGAAATGCATAGACTACTTATGATGGTAAGAATGTAATTTTGAGTGAAATGAAGTTACGCTGCGATCGTTAGAACAGTGACGTTAAACAAATTGAATTTGAAAAACAGATGTGAATCTGTTGACAGTTACGTGCGCGTAACTGTAGTTACGCTCCGTAACTGTCTCACGTAACTGTCATTTTGAAAATTTGGGCAGCGTAACTACCCATTTCCATGGGTCAGAGAACATCTTCTTTAAACAGTTACGTGCACGTAACTAGCAGTTACGCCCCGTAACTAATAGTTACGCCCCGTAACTAATAGTTACGCGCTAAATACAGACAATATAGTGTCCTAGATACGTGCACGTATCTAGCAGTTACGCCCCGTAACTAATAGATACGCGCGTAACTGTCTGCAGACCCCCTGTTTTCAATAATTTAATGAAACTCTAAATACGCTATAGTTTTCATCTTAAAATCCTATCATTAGCTGTATTCCGAGCAACATTATTCTTTACACTACACAATTTTGAACATTATGGAGGCAAAATTCAGTTATGAGTCCGGTTTAGGTCAAAAGGAAATTTTTCTTTAAACACCCACTTTAAAAACGAAAATCAGCAATCAAACACTTCTATGGTATTCGAAATCCAGTTTATGATGTTATAGCATCATCAATTTCATGTTTCAATTGCTGATTTTGATTTGTGAAGCGTGACAACCCAAACCGCGACCTGACATTATCCAAACACCCTTTAAACTCGAAATAAGGTCGAGAAATCAAACCTTGATGCTTTGATGATGATTCCGAGCTAGAAAACGATGAAAAGCAAGTGAAAATGATTCGAAGTCGCAAAATCGCCGAGAGAGAAAAGGGTTTTCGAAGAGGGTTTTTGAAAGTGTTATGAAACAGTCATTTTTCAAACTTTATATACCCTTTCTCTCTCTTAGTTACGTGCACGTAACTCTCAGTTACGTGCACGTATCTCTCAGTTACGTGCGTAACTGACAAATACACATATAGATACGTGCACGTATCTCTCAGTTACGTGCGTAACTGACAAATATGCGACTCAGTTTTAACTTATGTGTTTTTCGCACGTTTTTCGACTTTAAACTTATTTTAAGTCACGTTTTAATCTTTAAACTATTACTCATTAATAAAAAACAGAGTTTTAGCCTTTACACTCTATCTTAGAGATGAAACGACCACATTTTCAAACCTTTACACTTTATCCGGTGATAAAGAACCTTTAAACTTGACGGAGAAGGCATGTGATCTATCAAGCATATGTAAGCACTTGGAGCCTTCATCTCGTCAAGAGTCTATCGAAAAACCGTCTATCCGGAAGAATGTGATCCATAAAGCGTATGTCAGCTCATAAGATTCTTCCTGTTACTGCAAATCACTCAAAAACACGAGAACCGTAAAATAGAAAAGAAAAGCTATAAACCTAAGAAACATTAAAATCTTTTTGAATTTTTTTAATTTTAGAAGACTTAGAAATTAAACTACAACTTAAAACCAAAAATCTTTTTGAATTTTTTAATTTTAAAAGACTTAAATATTTACAAAAATGGTTCGTGTTACGCGATTTCTTGAATAATGAGACGGTTTAACTTGATCAATTCTTCAAATCGACCTTTGTGAAAAGCTTTTGTCAAAAGATCGGCCTTTTGATCTTCAGTGGCGATTTGAAGTAATGTGATCAAGTTCTTATCATAGCAATCCCGAATAAAATGAAAACGAATACTGATATGTTTCGTTTTTGAGTGTTGTACCGGATTGCGTATGATGCACACTGATGCAGTGTTATCTATGTGAATAGGAGTGCGAGAGACAATCAAACCGTAGTCGCGAAGCTGATGCTGGATCCAAAGGACTTGAGCACAGAAACTTCCGGCTGCAATGTATTCAGCTTCTGCAGACGACAAAGATACCGCAGTTTGCTTCTTGCATTGCCAGGAGACTAAACGCGAACCAAGAAACTGACAACCGCCAGTAGTGGATTTCATGTCTGAGTTGCAACCCCCATAATCAGAATCAGAATACGCCGTCAGCTCGAAGTTTTGATCATCATACGGATACCAAAGACCGAGAGTTGGTTTCCCCTTGAGATAGCAGAGAATCCTCTTCACAGCCTTCAAATGACATGCCTTAGGCGCAGCTTGATAGCGCGCGCACAAAGACACAGCAAATGTGATATCCGGACGAGAAGCCGTCAGATACATCAGAGAGCCTATCATCGAACGATATAGCTTCAAATCTACGACTTCCTCATGAAGTGCTGGACCAAGCTTGTGATTAATCTCGAGAGGAGTGCTAACCGGTCTGCAGTTCAGCATCTCGAATCGAGTTAATATGTCTTGCACGTACTTGGTTTGATGAATGTAAATCCCCTTTTTAGATTGTTGAACTTGCAAACCCAAGAAGAAATTCATTTCACCCATAGCACTCATTTCAAATCTCGATGTCATCAACTTCTCGAAGTCTTTACACATAGAATCGTCCGTTGAGCCGAAAATGATGTCGTCGACGTAAATCTGAACAAGCAGCAAGTGTTCTTTTCGTTTCTTCGTAAACAAAGTTTGATCGACCGTGCCTCTGGTAAACCCGTTGTTTATCAAGAAGTCAGAAAGCGTACCGTACCAAGCTCTCGGGGCTTGATGAAGACCATATAAGGCCTTGTTGAGTGTGATCAGGATGTTCGTAATCCTCGAAGCCCGGTGGCTGAGTGACATAAATGTCTTCACGAATTTCACCATATAGGAACGCACTCTTCACGTCGAGTTGGTAAACTTTGAATCGTTTGTGGGAAGCGAATGCGAGGAAAAGTCGAATGGATTCCAAACGAGCAACTGGTGCGTAGCCTTCATCGTAATCTAGACCTTCAACTTGTTCGAAACCTTGAACGACTAAACGAGCTTTATTCCTCACTATCTCGCCTTTATCATCTCGTTTGATCTTGTACACCCACTTTGTTTTCAAGATCTTTTCTCTTCTCAGAGGCTTCACCTTCTCCCACACATGCAGCTTTAGAAACTGTAGAAGTTCTTCTTGCATAGCTTCCACCCAGAACGGATCATCTAGTGCTACAATGACATTCTTTGGGTCTACTTGAGATAGAAAGCATGCTTCGAAAGCTACCAGAAATGCGGGACTTGCTTCGAAATCATCCAGGAATCCGGGACGTTTCTTTTCTCTGACCGATCTTCTTGGAGTTATGACATTTTCAGCCTCAATTACTTCTGCAGCAGCCTCATTTTCTTCTCCAGCTTCAATTACTTCTTCACTTCTTC